>JAULBS010120525.1:0-14231 GCA_032355785.1 Symmetromphalus regularis | reverse complement strand
GATTGACGTCCAATAGCCAATGATAAGATAAAAATCAATGTGCTCTAGAGACGTCGTTAAATAAAACAAACTTTACTTTACTTTGTTTGAAATTGTTTTATTTCAGGGGTTTGCTATTGTGGACTCTGGCATCGAGCTCATTTCTCACCAGATAAAAGATGAGCTCAGTATAGAATGTTCAGTGCTGATGGGGGCGAACTTGGCGTCAGAAGTGGCCAGTGAACAGTTCTGTGAAACCACTATAGGTGAGGTTTACACAAATTTATTACACCATATAGTCAGAGCCTGAATCCTGAAAAGAGCTCTAGGAAATAGTTTTTATGGCATGTTTGGGTAGATTATGGTATACAGTTGTTTCTATATGATTTTGACCTACTGAATCTGAAAATTAGAAGAGAAATAATGATAGGTAGTAGAAAAAAAATGGCGACCATTTTGTTTTTTGGCTTTTAAAGGGTTAAAAACTCAAAATCAAGCTTGGTATACATCATTTTTGGATTCAGCAGGTCAAAATCTTATAGAAACCAAAATCTTATAGTATACCAAAATCTACCCAAAAATGCCTTAACAAGTCCAAATTCCTGACAGTGAGCCCTAACTAATAGTGGAGTATATATTTACAGAGCTAGCTCTGGCACAACAGTAACATTTGCCAAATTACCTATAAAAATGCCAAAAATTTAAAAGTCATCTTCTTTCTGCACTTAAATGGCCATTATTAAAAGAAATTATTTCTCCATATTACATTACAATTCGCCAAATGTTTTTAAATTTCACCATTGGCAAATTTTGGGAGTGGCGGAGCTAGTTCTGAGTCATAGGATTAATTTTAGCAAGCTCACATGTGGTTTATCTATTTAAATTGTGAGAGGTCACGACCTCTGATCAGGTGATCGACGGAACTATTTTTACTCCCATTCATAAATTGCATACATTAGACCACGTTTGTTTCTTTTTTCTTCTTCTATTTTGCTAGACTGATTTTTGACACCATTACCCAAAGATCATGTCATTTTTTATTCGCAATTTTTGGAGAAAAAATTGCTATTTAAAAAGAATTGGTCAGACAAATAGAATTGAACGTGAAACTTACTCCTTGTATATGGTATCCTAAATTGAATAACAAGCCATGGTGACACAGTTGTTAAGTTGTTCGTCTCACCGCTGGTAGGTACTGGGATCAAATCTCAGTCGAGGTCCGGGATGTTTTTTTTTTATCTCAATACTAGTAAGTGTGTGCTCTGCAAAGACTCAATAGGTAGGTGTAAGCCACTTATAGTTATACTGACTTGTAATGTGTGTTGTCCTTTTGTGGGAAAGCACATATAAAAATTTCCTTGCTACCCGTATGGTGGGTTTCCTCTAAAGACGAGGCTTTTCATTTTATTTGAGAGTAGGAGTTGGAAGGAAGAGAGTAGGAGGAGGAGCACTATAATTTTAACTTTAAAGGAACTCGTTTTTCTTTTTAAGGGGAAAGTAGACGGCGCAAGTTTGCAAATAGACCAGTAAATGCACACCCGCCACCTTGTTTTGAAAACACTGCCAATATTCATTGCAAAAGTGGCTGCAAAATTAAATAAATTTTTCAGGGTTGTCATTTTGAACCGATTGCCGATGAAAATCATCGGTTAAAACCAATTTCTGATCAGGTGTTTTTGCATCAATCATAAATTAACTCGAAAAGTTTCACCTGCTGTTACGAACTTGGATGTTGAATGTTTGTTATGGCAATTTTGATTGGTTAATGGCCTAATAATGTGCTTCCAGTAGCAGTTCTCCAGGTTAAGAGCAATATAAAATACAAATAGCCTAAGGTGGCTCCCTCAATCCCAGGCCTGATCTTCTACTCCAAAACAAAATGAAAACCCTGATATTTTATCTGGAATATAACATTTTATTTGCCAAACATTTAATTCGTTACTTATTGAATGTTATTTAGATTTTGTTGTTAATTTTCTCACAGCCTGTGAAGATCACAAGATGATAGAACAGCTCAACAAGGAGTTGATGAAAATGGCGAAACCTATCAGTGTTGATGACGCCGGTGTCCCTGATGAGACACGTAGAGCAGTCTGGTAAAATTCCTTAAACAATCATCTTGTCATTTTATTTATGCATACATTATTTTATTTTACCTCATATGCTGTTAAATTATGGTCAAGTGAAATAAAGTTCAGTTCAGCAAGTTTAAAAAATAAATAAATTATAATAGAGCTTTTCTGATACGATTGGCGTAAATCCATGGGGAACACGTCCCCTCCCCCCACATTTTGGTCAAAGGGGATGCCTATATAATTATCTTCCCCCACTTTTTGCTTTGAATAATTGAAATAAAATACCTAAATAATAATATTTTTCCAGTATTTCTCGTTATGACATCAATGTAACATTTAGTCATGTGGTCTTAGCACAAATATACTGAAGTGAACAGGGGGTCTATTATAGTTTGAAGGTTTTACCTGGAAAAGGCGTTTCAAAGGCCAAGGATTTTCAAAAAACAATATGGGGATGCCTCCCCCAGCTCTGTGCCCCCCACTTCTAGGAAGCCCACGGGGTCCATCCCCTGCAACTTTCAGGAAGCGATTTTCGCCCATGTCAGATACTATAGGCACTGGATGAGATGGGAATAAACCCAATCAAAGACTGAGAGCATGGAGGGGGATTGATCCTATGACTAAATCACCTCAAGCGAACATTCTACTATCAGGGCCTAACAGAAAGGTCAATTAATACAATTTAACTAAAACATTAGTCATGAGACTGGGCTATTTGTTTTATTAACTACGTTTGTTTTTGCAGGTTGGAGTTGAAAAAAGAGAACCAGTTGTATGACAAGTTTCTCAACCAGCTGCAAGAAGAACTGAACAACATCCACAATACTCTGCAGGACTCCATGAAGTGATGCCATCTCTAATCAGAGAGGATGTAATGTACCTGTGTGGAACTGGTAACATGTGATGTTTTGGTTTTGACATTGCCAAGTTGGTTTCATCTTGTGTTACAAACTCATTTGCAACCCAAAATATTAGTCTTGTTTAGGATGAGTTTTCTCTACATCCACACATACATACATACATCCACACATACATACATCCACACATACAATGCATACATACATCCACACATACAGTACAATGCAATGCATACATACATCCACACATACATCCTCACATATACATACATACACACACACACACACATACATACACACATACATACACACACACATATACATACATACACACACACATACATACATGCACACACACATACATACACACATACATATACACACATACATACACACACACATACACACACATATACATACATACACACACACACATACATACACACATACATACATACACATACACACATACATACATACATACATACACACATACAAACATGTTATTTAGAACTACCTGGAATAAAAATGTCCAGTGGGCTGAAGGGGTTTGACCCGATGATCCACTGCTCATGAGATGGATTCTCTGACACTGAGCAATAGCCCTGCTCTTTTGACATAAAACATTGAAAGTTGTAGAAGCATTACAAGAGGTAAATGGCTTTTTAGGTACCCTCTGTATGTTCTTTTACCCGGAGCCGAAGGTAAGAGATGAAAAAAGACACAGACGGTACATAAAAATCCATTTACCCCTCATGATGCTGCTACAATTTTTTTATTTTGTTAACGTGTTAAACTATTTTGTTTGTATAGGCTCAACCCCTTCCCTTTCCCCAACCATATAAAACCATGTCAGTGGAACTGTTCATTTTAAAAATAATCTCCTTCATCTGGAACAATTTAATAATTCTAAGGACATTAATTCAAGGTCACTTTAAATGTGAATCAACATATCCTATTTAAGCAGTTTTTGCAAAGATGAACATATTTTTCACTGAAAAAACCAATGTATATTTTTAAAATAATCTCCATTTCGAACACCTTGTTCACAAAATTAATAATTCTAAGGACATTCATTCAAGGTCACTTTAAATATGAATCAACATATCCTATTTAAGCTGCTTTTGCAAAGATGAACATATTTTTCATTGAAAAAATAAATAAAATTGTAAGCAGGAAATTGACAGTTCATTATCAACATCCAAACTGGTATTAACCTTTTCTCACATAGCGTGGTATTTTGGATTTTCAAGATGGTTCCTAAAACCTAACACAGGCGGCACCCTAAAACATGTTTTTTAATGGAAAAAAGAAAACTTGTTTGATTTACAAAACATATTTTGTTGTTTCGCTCAGACATGTTTCGTTGTATGTGTTGCCTGCTAAACAAAAACAAACTCCTTGTGTGACGTCAGTCAAAGATGAACCAATCGGCAAACGACTAACAAATGAGTAGCAGCCACCTTATTTCAAAATGGTGATATCCGATACTGTCATCACTGTAATGTGACGTCATGTGTTTTGTTTTTCTCTGTTTTTGTTTTACTGTGTGCATTAGCTGTTTCTGATATTTGACCGAAACAGGAAATATGTTTCTGTTTCAGGAAAACATGTTATGGGTGCTGTGTGTGCTATGCTTAACCCCATATTAAAAAATCCTATACTTAAATATTACTTATATATATATATACTTATACTTCATTGACATCAATTCCGATGATTGGCAAGTGTTACGAATTATTTTCCATTGCTTAAAATATTAATTATCAAAATACTATTATGTGTTACCTTGTTTACATAATGTTAAATATTTGTTATAAACTTATGCAAAGTACCTAATGCAACATTATGTTACTATTTAATAAGACTTGTTAAGTTGTCCAGTTTAAAAATTGTTACATTAAACTATATTTAAAATATGTATTGGGTTGTTGTTCAATATCATGTTATTAAGTTGTGAGATAGTTTAATTTGTTAACATTACAAATCTCAATCACAAATATAAAAACAAGGAAAGGAATGTTTGTTTAACTACACCCCAGCACATCGTTTATTCAGCGGCTATTAGGCGTCTGACATGTGGTATTCTGTGACACGTGGTCTTTAAAGGAAACCTGTCACCACTACATAGACATCTCTTTACCATTAGCAGCAAGGAATCTTTTATAAGCATTTTACCACAGACAGGGCAACACATACCATGGCCTTTGATAAACCAGTTTTGGACCACTGTGGCTTACACCTACCAATTGAGCCTTTGCCGAGCACTCACTCTGGGTTGGAGAGAGTATCAAGATTAAAAATGCCATACTGCGACTGGGATTTGATCCCGGCACCTACCAGATTGAGCCTTTGCGGAGCACTCACTCTGGGTTGGAGAGAGTATCAAGATTAAAAATGCCGTACCGCGACTGAGATTTGATCCCGGCACCTACCAGATGTGAAAGCACATACCAAAATTTAGTTTATGAGGTGTGGAAAACTGTTTTGGACTGGAATAAACTCTATCAGAGAATGATCCACCAACAAGTTTTGATCCTAGGTCCAAAGCACTTCAGGTGAATGCTTTGTCAATTGAGTTAGATTCCCCACCACCACCACTACATGCAATAAACAGAAAACACCATTAATGTAAATAATTTTAATTGTGCAATGTTTTACAGATAAATATTCAAATGTAGTATGTTTTTCATTATATATAAATAAAGATTTCTATCACAGTATGACACGAAAACAGAGCACATATTTTAATGTAAAATTTGACCACAGCAGCAATATATGAATTCAAAATAAAGTGGGTATTGTACATCAGCTGCCGAACTTATAAAACAGCCAATGGTTTCAACATAAAATCTGGACTTTTAATGCCATACACATTATATGCATTTAATGTCCCAGTTTATTTAAACCTTAAGTATACATACATTTGAGTTTTATAAGTATGGTCTGATGTCACAAAATAATTTATCAATTTATGAATAAAAGTTCTACGACAAGTGTTACCTTTTTTTACAGTTACAAAAATGATATATGAAATTTTAAAAAGTGACCTGCTCTCCGTAATTTTTTACAATTAATTTTCTTTTAAAATTCCGATATTTTTTCCCTACTGAACAATAAATTTCTACTTAAAATGTAAAATTATAAAAATGCTCACACAAAAATGTTGAGTACACTCATTTTCAGTAGATTGAAACCTCAATGCTTTAGAAATAATACTGACTGTACATAACTGATTTCCATACTCGGTTAAAAAACATGCTCGCAATCCTACACACAGTTTTAGTTTTTAAAATATATTCCAATAATCTGTAAAATGTGATCCAGTGATATACTTAATCCTCACTGCATAATAAATGTAAAATTCAAATAAGACCATAATAAATAAGTAGATTTGAAATGAAAATAGTAAAAAATGGGATGGTCGACATGTAAGAAAGAAATCCTTTCATTTTAAAATCCAGGCTTAAAAATAATTTGTAACCTCTATTTGTCAAAATGTCTATTGTGAATCATTCTATGCTGAACATCAGTGAAGCTGTTAAAACATGAATGTCGGACATTTTATTAATTTTGTGATTGTCAAATCATCCAAATTTGTATCAGACAATGCCTATGGTCAGTCACTTATTTTCAAGCCTCAGAAACATGGATGAAAAAAACTAAAAAAATAGAATTGTGGAATTTGTGATGAATTTACGGACTTAAATTCTCTTAATATCAACTATATTTTAAGCTCTAACAACAGTACATAATTTCAATACTTCTGGCTGTATATATTATAAAATAATGTCCTATTTTCACACACTTAAGACAAAATTCCATTACATAGCACAACTTAGTATATTTTTGTCACGTGAAACAAAATTAAGCTTTACCCAATGACATCAGAAATGGCACATCAAAGCTTTATCATAAACACACCCTTTTAAACAATGTACATAAACGTATAAAATAATTTCAATTCATAACTCCTCTCACATTATTTTTACTTCTACTTACAAAAAAATACCTACAAAAAACTTCAAAACAAACCAAAATTTATTTGATAACTTAACATATTTCATGTCAAATATTTCTCTAGGAATTTACATAAATATTTCTTTATTTTTCAAAACATTTGACTTTTTATTCTACTGCCTGTATCTTCAAAGAGTATTACATCTATAAATATATGTTCAATTTCTGATATCACAGGATTCAGTGTTTGTTCAGTAGGATTACAGTTTAAATTTTCACAATATATTTCCTTCACTTTTCACATAATGTATCTAATTGTTTCATGATGTGGTGTATAGTAAATAGTAGTTTTTTTGAGAGTCTGGCATCATGACGGCATACAATGTTCTACACAGTTCCTGCATGGCATGATAGCACAATATCACATACATTGAAAATAGTCTACTTTGATTCAAACAGGTCGGACAACATAGCGCGGTAGTTCACAGACGTCACTTGTTTTTTCTGAGGTGTTCCCTGCCAGTTGACCTCGTCTGAGATTGGTTGGCATTTAGCCGGTACGGGATAATCTCTCCAGTTTATCTGGTTCACAAATTCAACATAATTAATCCATCCCTGTTCATTGGCAGGTGCTCTGTAAAACAAAAATTTATATAAATGTTAAACAAGAAAAAAAAAAGGGATTAAAAAGATTTTCAGTTCTCAGAGGTCCGAGTGATGCAGTGTTGTTGCACTAATGATTGGTAGGTATAGGGATCAAATCTTGGTCAAAGCATGTAGTTTTTAATCTTGATTCAAACTCCAGTGAGTGAGTGCTTCGTAAAGCTCAGTAGGAAGATAACCAAACTTGTAATAGAACATAAATAACTGCCTGGCCTGTCATTGGCAGTATATGTCGGAGTGGTTTTTGTTGAAAAATGTTTCGTCTAAACAACAAATGGATGCAATTTTATTTTATGAAGTACCAATGTTTCAAGTACCCTTGTGCTTTAAACATTTAAAGGGTGTGTGTGAAATAAGCATTACAATGCATCCACATAATTATACAAAATCAAGACTTTATTTTATTTGTTTTTAATTTTTATTTATTTAACCTCTCTAAAGCACACTGATTTTAATCCTCATCATTGGCTATTGGATGTCAATCACGTGATCATTCTGACATGTTTAGAGGAAACCTGTTACTCCCACATAGGCTACTCTTTCCGATAAGCAGCAAGGGAACTTTTATTTGCACTGTCCACAGACAGGGCATACCACAGCCTTTGATAAACCAGTTGTGGACCACTCATTGGAATGAAAAATTGTCTAAACTGAAATGGTTCCACTGAGAAGGATCGATCAGATGACCGACAGCTTCACAGATGGACACGGTACAGTTTGAGCTATATCTCGCTCCCTGTCATGACTTTAGAAAACAAATTTGTCATCTAAGTAATAAGACCTAAGCTTGTACAGATTGATAAGATGAGGTGTGGTTGTTAGAGAGTGAGACTACTTACACTGCTAGGACAGCTCTCAGAAGGTCGTCGGGCAATGGTACGTGATGAGAATGGAACACAGTGCGGATCATCCCTGGGTCAAGATGACCGGTTCTGAAATGGACAAACAATACGTCATCAAACATCAACAACCAACACATGGTTCATACGGATACTATAAACTTTCAAATCACAGAGCGTGCTTTCACAAAACTTGTCAAGTCTATAATTATGATGTCTAAAAAAAAGAGAGACTATTTTACAATACTCAGAGTATGCATAATACAACACAGGCACTGATGCATGATTTCTGAAAGGGAATGGTCCAAATGTGATGGGGTAATAGTTAATTTTCATGATTTTCCACTTGTAAAATGTAAAAACCCACAAATATGAGAAAAGGTGGGTGGGTGGGTCTGGACTCTCCACACCGAATTCTCTACTGACATACATGTCAAAACTAGGTGACTGATCTAAAAACTGTTTTACCTAATTAAAGACACTGTCCGTAGTTCTGAATAGTCGTTTCTAAAAGACTGTACAGATAAAACAACAAACTTTTATTCTGCATGTTATTTTTATACGCATGAGAAACATGCAAACTTACCTATTCAAATCTTCAAAGGAGAAAGTCTCTATCAGTTTATCATATCCCTCGAAGTTTCTTTTCCGTAGCTGTTCTTGAACTATTGCGACAAGTTTTCCCTGATCGAGTGCGTCTTCACACTTCTGGACACTATAGTAACGTGCCAGTGTCATAACCTCCTGTTCGGTGAGATTCGGATTGAGCTGCCTGAGAAGACTGCGGAACTCTTCATACGAGACGACGCCCACTCCACCCGCATCATTGCGTGCAAAGAATGCTTGGAGATCCTCCAAATTTTGTCCAACTTTTTCTTTCAGGGTCTGTCCAATGAGCTTAATGTTTGCTTGCCTGAACTGCAAAGATATATATATAAAAAGGTTAGTTTTTTGGTTTAACACCACTAGAGAATATTGATTCATTAACTGTTAACTACTGGATGTCAAATATTTGGTAATTCTGACAGTCTTCCAACCACTGAAATTGCCCGTGGCTATTGCTGTGGAGATTACTGCAGTTTTTCACTCTCCACAGCACTTTTTTTTCTTATTAAAAGTAAAGTATACTTCAGGCCTGCCAAATTAAAAATCTGCATAATCGGAAAACAGGTTATGCCAAAAAAATCTGCATAACCTATTTTTATTTGCACAACCGTTTTTTTTTTAATAAATGGAAAAACAACTTTAGCCAATTCTACATGAACGGTAACTCGGTTATGTGAAATAAATTTGCATAACCGATGCACGAACGAAATGATCGTTCCTGCAATTTGTGCAGGCCTGTACTTTATGCTAAAATTGTCTTAGAAAGTGCAGTGGACACTATTTTTCCTCAGCATTTATTTTGCTGTGGACATTTTCTTAATTGCAGGGGTTGGTCTTCAGTGGAAACCCACTAGTAGCAAGGAATTTTTATATGCATTTACATACAGACAGGGCAGCACATAGCATGGCTTTTAATATACCAGTTGTATGCCACTGGTTGAGACAGGAAAATAATAAGATAATGAATCCACTGAGGAGGTTCGAACCTACGACCAAAGCACTTCAGGCGAATGCTCTTACCAACTAAGCTAGATCCCGCCCTTCAAACATTTTCAAATGCTACAAAATCCAGGAACATTTTGTTATGCATTTTAAACAATGCTACACAATTCCAATACCCAAAATGGTCAATCACTAATCAGTTTACACTGATTAGAAACTGTATCTAATTAATTATTTTAAAACAAAATTAAATAACTAGTCTTGAAAATTAAATTCATGATGATCCTGACGATTTATCCAGGGATGTTTGTGGTAACATAGATTAAGAAAAATTATAATGCTGACAACCATTAAATAGACTTCCTGTAAAAAAGTCTACACATGACGAGTATCAATGTCCATTTTATTCTTTGCTGTTAATTCGTGTCATTCATATACATGTATATTTTCCATCCATAGTATACATAATTTGTGTTTATTTACCATGTTTTAAGCCAGGATGTTATACATACGTTTTAACATTGCTCTTTAGATGTGTATACGTTAGAATAAAAAAAGTTGATTTAGCCACAATGTAACCCCCAATAGCCGATGTTTACTTTTGAGATGGTGGATCCAGGGTTTCACATGACGCAGGAATCCTGTGAGTCTGACGCAATATTTAGCTAAAATACTCCTAAATAAAATAATGTATGCCTCATGGATGACGCAAAATATTTTTATCAGTTGACTTTAATTTATTTTTTAAACACAAAAAACCTATTATTTATGAGAACAAAAAGCAATGGATATACATGTATATGTATTATAATCATATAATAGTAGATAATGGATATAATATATGCATGTAATATAAACAAGTCAATTATTCAGTTAATTATGTGATATATGCTTCACTCATTTTTGAATTCTTGACTCCCAAAATAAAACCCTGTGAGTAATGATGAATCCTATTCTCCAGATGCTAGGTGGAACCCTGTGGATAATTAAATTAATAAATCATATATAAAGATTCTTGCTTGTGTACCAGTATCATGTGTTTACATTTAAACAAAACACAACTGATGACAATTAACTGCTTACTCCAGAATTTGGTCAAGAACCATTTACCAATGTTGACTTTACCAACATGTGGTAACTTCCATTCTCCACTTACTTCAAAGCCTGGAAACGCGGTACTAAATCACTCTGCTAGAGAATATTTTGAGGGAATTCGCACCCAAAATTAGTGGATGGAAAATCATTTGATATTCTGATGGCACAGCATTCTGGAGGCCATTTCTGGGAACCAAATAATATTAGTCTATTCAGACATATGTTATTTCATGCTTTTGTTAAGTTTTAAAGTCATAATATTTGATCTAACAGTCACATAGAAACCAGGGTTGGGGTGGGGAGGGGGCATATACCCCACTAGAGAGCCTTTTTTTATCTTACACATTAATGTTTGCCATTGTAACCAAAATCTGATATAGAGTTTATACCTGATCTATCAGTACGCCCCCTCCGCCTGACATCAGTCATTCCTACGGGCTTGTCTAAATGAGATACCTCACATTTTTCTCAAAATTAATCCACCATTCAGGGGAAATAACTCTTAAAGGAATTCAGTATTAATTACCTCATCTGAGTGGTCTTCCATGAACCTGAATGCGTATTCATCAGCATCAATCAAGACAAACTTGTGATCGTTGAAGATTAATGTCGCCCCAATGGCAAAGTCTGTAGCCGTGTAGTACTCGGACATCTGGGTGCTGAAGCGTGGCTGGTTTGGCTTCTTAACACGGTCGCGTTCCAAAAACTTGCCTCCAATAATACCTGAACATAAAATCAACGACCCTGGTTATTAAATAGTCAGCTCATACCAGTCTGATAAAGACGAAAAATTTTCGCCATATTAAAAAATAGCTAATTTTATTTCTCAAGACAAATTTTTTATTTTACAGCTATTTTAGTGAAGAATAAACTGATCTGTTTTCCTTTTTTTGTATAATGATGCTTACAATTCGTCATTGCTCTGATGAAGGGGCAAATATTCAACATTTTATAAATTGTCATAAAATCATTTTTCATATTAATAGGGCTGGACATTTTGATTCTGAAACTAACAAGTTTATCTTTCTCTCCTTTAATTAATTTTAGAAAACAAGGCAAATCAAAGGGACGTCAAATTTTAAAAACATTATGTAATTTGGCAAAATTGCATATTCGTCCCTTTGTCATACAAAAGACGAATTTGGCTACGTTATGTAATAAAAAAAGGTCATCGTGTTCAAATGAAAAACAAGAATACAAAAGGGACGAAAAACTTACTTTTAAATCTTTTTTTTTTATCATGTACACTTTGTAACTTTTCTTATATTATATAGTGGCTCCAGTAACAAAAACGACAATTACAAAGTGCAAAACAGTGTTTTGTTTTTTCAAAGTAGGTATACAAACTATATAAAAATTACCATTTTCCTTTTTGTCCAGAAGAAATAAGTGACTCAGTATGGCAAAATGAGTCACAGTGCCCAACATTTTTAAATAGAAATTTTTAACTAAACAGGTAGGGGTTGATCACAGCTTTAAAATGATGTATAAATCATTGCTCTATGTTGCTCAATCTCTGACATATTAATGATTGTTTGCGTTGTTTTAGATTAAATGAAGACACTTGGGCTATTTGCCTTTTACAAACTGCACATTTTAGACCCCTGCAACATGTTTTTTTCATGAAATTAATGCCTTTAGACAATGAAAGACATATTTAGGTATGTAAAAAAGAGGAAAATACAATTAGAAAATTTCGACCTTCTGACCTATTTTTACTGAGAAATATACACGTGTGACTTCCGACTGATTTTGCTTTGCTGCATCACATATTGTTAAAAACTGATAGTGCCATCTGCCACCATACAAAGTATAATTTTTACCTGAATTGCGAACTGGTGGTTCATAAACGAGCACGGTATCGTCACACATGAAGTAGGAGATGATGAATCTGCGACTCTGGTCAATGGGTTTGTCTGTGTCCAGCCGAGCCAGGAATCTCAACACATTGCTGTCAAGACCTTGACGGTCTCGTTCCATGAATTTGATGAAATCTCGTCTCGGCGGCTTGGGCAGCAGACCCATGCAAGAGCATAGGGAATCTTCCTCACTGCCGAACCCATTGTATGGAGGATACTCACGGTTCAGTTTAACACCGTCATCTTTTCTGTATGGGATCTTTGTGAACTCAGCTGAAATTACAAGAATTTAAAATTTAGTAGAAAAGCAACAGAACAACCATCCAGAATTTTTTTTTCTAGTGTTCATCAGACATAGGAGTTGGAAAAAGTGGCTCGGGAGTATTCAGCCAAAAATCCAAATCCAAGGGATACCTAGGCCCTGATAGGGTGCAAGGACAACACCAAGGGATCTAGGAGGTTGAAGTTCCTAAACCAAAAATTAATTTGGGCATTCTGAAGGCTGATTTGTTGAAATTGAGAAAAAAACATTTCCATTTGTACCAACATTGTTGAAAGTAATGTTTTTGTAATATCCCCTTTTTGGGGTCTTTTAATATTGTTTATCAAAGAAAAATTATATGTATATATCGTAGCAGGGGATATAACAACTTCTGAAAAATATTCTGTAAATTGTTTAAAGGATAAAATTGTGGTCCATTTCGGTGTTTCTTTGATCCAAAAGGTTCAGTCTTTCATCAGACTGGTAATGGACATTATCCAATACAAATTTGTCTTTTTGGAAGAGTTTATGGTCACAAAATTAATTCTGTTGGTAATTTTGTCTGACACTCAAGATAGATAATATAAAATCAGACTTACTGATGCCATATTTGGTTCTGTAGAATTCCTTGGTGAAGTTATCACAGTCGGCAATCAAGACCTTTCTGCCCCATACATTAACCACAGAGCCAATGGTGAGGTCAGCGTCTTTGTAGAATTCTGTGTTCAGAGCGCCAGTCTGAAAATAGGAGCCATATAAAAGTTATTTATAAATTATCACCTTAAAACAACTGCAGTAGGCATTAACATCAAAGCAAAATATAAACAATCACGTTTACTTTGACAGGGTTTGAAATTAGCCACGGAAACCCAGATGCCACTGTCATGCTTATGGTTGCACACCACCACTGATTTATAATAGCACAAGTTTATATTATAAATATGTAAATAAAGGTCCTTTTATATAGGGCTTGCCAAAGAAGTGGTGAGGATGGTACTGCACCGGGAGCATCCCCCTCTTTCTTTTCCCCCATCAATTTTAACCATTCCAACCAAAATTCACTAAAAATTCAACATGGGGAGCATCCGATGAGT
>JAULBS010120514.1:0-14232 GCA_032355785.1 Symmetromphalus regularis | reverse complement strand
AAAGGGTCTTTTATATGCACCATCCCACAGACAGGACAGCACATACTATGGCCTTTGATGAACCAGTTGTGGACCACAGGTTGGAATGGAAAACAGCCCAAACTGCAAATGAGTCCACTGAGGATCGATCCAACAGAAATGTTGCCATGAAGTACCATGCATGCTGTCTTCAAAAGAAACCAGCTACCACCACACATGCTATTAAGACTCCAGACAGTAAAAAGGGATCTTTAATATATGCTTTTTTCACATACCACAACCTTTGTTACACCAGTTGTGAACCACTGGTTGGAATGAGAAATAGACCAATGGGTCCACTGAAGGGGATAGATCTGAAAACCCACTGTATCTCAAGTGGCCTCTCTACACTTGTGCTACATACTGCTTCTTTTAACATAGGATACATCAAGAGCTGACTGCAAAAAACTGTTAAGTCCATTTTAGCAATTCTGGCAAACTTAGAATCAGCACAGAATCAAAGGTCTTGAACATGTCATTTTGCATACTGATGGCAGGATATATAAAAAAGAATCTTCTTTTAAAAATATTTTTCTATTTAATTAATCTCTAGAAATCTGTCGCACGCATGAGAGTGTGTGTGTGTGTTTGTGACATATGTTGATGTATGCATACATATGTGTATGTAGGAATTATTATGTACATATGTAGGATTATATATATATGTGTATCAAAGCTTATATGTGTATGTGTGTGTTAATGAAAAAATTCTGGAGACATAAAATTATATAAAAAAAAAAAATCTTTGAATTATAAAAACGTTCTGATTATACATAACATTTTAAAATTCATTTTTCTCGAAAGTACCATTTTGGACATAACTGTTTTTTGCAATCAGCCTTTGAAACAATATAGGTTATAACATCCATGAAAACAGTATGTCAATAATACAATAAATTACACAAATAAAGCATTTTATTCATGCTGTTGTATTTGAGACTTATTCAAAGTAAGGTCACAACACAGTCAAGAATTGCATAAACACATTGAATAGCATTGTAGTAACTCACTCAGAAAATTTACACTTTTTCAAAGTGTGCTTTTGTAACAGTAATACACCATCCGAATGAAATGAATGGCGAGGTTTATTGTCACTCATCACATCCGTGTAGGAGGTTCAATTTACAACTGTTAAAAAAGAAGAAAGCAGATCTGAGATCAATGGTAAAACATCCGGTTGATGTGTTGTGGTTTAACCGATTGATTTTTCTCATTCAACACATTAGGCAATTACCTGTTTCAGCCAGAGTTTAGTGTATGCCAAAGTCCATAGTTTATGGTGTTTTGTCTGTGGAATATATGGAAATAAAAGACCTATTTATATCTAACAGTCACTGATTTGTTTTAACGACACTACAGGTAACAAATTTCATTTTGTGTAACTCATTTATAATATATCCCTCCTTGTAAATGAAGTTACACAAACAAAATTTTATGTTAAAATAGACTTGCAAAAGTAAAACGATAATTCGTGCAATTTTGACAAATCTGAAAAATACACATTTAAATAGCTTTAATAAAACGTGCTCATAATATCATGTTTGAGTTTGCATTTAGAGCATTAGTTGTCCAGCGGTATAATATCAGGCTCTCAAGCTGATAACAGTGGTTCAAAACCCAATGGAGGCCAGCTCACGAAAAAATAAAAAAAATTAAAAGAAGAAGAAGAGTCTGCATTTAGATTTATAAGCCCTAATCTGTGCTAACTTTTAACTAGCCCATTTCGCCAGCCGGACCTCACCCCAGTTTAAACAAAGATTGTACTGTACTTAATGTTGCCAAATAAACCTTCAGTAGATAGAATAAAGGTACACAAAAAGACACTCTAAATTAATGAGGCTACCAAACCACTTGGTAAAACCATGATAGTAGAGGAATTCAAGGATAGGCATACACACCCTAAAGCGCTATCTGGCTATACCCATTCACTTGAGAACCTGATGAAGACATAATTCTCAACATGTAGTTTAGTACCAATAACTGAACAGTTTACTGTTAGAGAATTTATATTCCTGTGAGAACAATAAAATTGTAGTTTAGTACCAGTAATTGAATACAGGTTAGTAAGCAGGTGCAGACACAGCTTTTAAGGAATAGAGGGGTGGTGGGGCAGGGGGTAATTGGTGAAAGTTTTGGTTTTCTATATTTAAAACATTTTCTAGCAAGGATACAAGCAATACTAACTATTTAAATTAGGTGGGGAACCTAAATATGTATGTATCCGTTTTGATCATTTCCTCTATTCTTATACACCAAGTGAAAAATTGATTATTAGAAAAACAAAGTGGGGGGTTTAAATCCCTAGACCTGTGGGGCCCGAAATGGGAGTGTTTTTTCACAAATTTCAGCACTGTTGTGTTTATACAACTTAAAACTTATTATTGTTATATTACAGGCGATTTGTAACAGCCAAATTTAATAATGCGACCGGAAGTGGGCATATACAAATATAAGTAAGTTCCTTGACTTCGCCTCGGAGGCCCCACAACCTAAACTATAGGATATTCACCAATACACCTCGTAAAGTGTGAGTATAACGATTACTTGTGTACATTTTAGGTAAATGTCAGAGTTCCTTGACCCTCTGAAACCTGAGTTTCTGTCATGGTTTGCCCACTCACCCTGAGATACTGGAGGAAAATTGCCAAAAAATATAGAACAATATTTGTTTGTTTTTCTGTGTCCAGAAAACCTTTTGCCTCCAATAGTAATCGCCCAGTTGTTAGAACATAGTACATTGTTGTCATTTTCATTATATATTTATTACGCATATCTATTTCTGACACAAAATCACTTCATTACCGATTGGATTTCTTCATCATCCGAACAAAGTACCTTAACTAAAACCTGGTCAACAGAAAACAATTTACAAGCCATTTTTTAAAAATAAAACATGTCAGAAACGTAAAACAATATTATGTTCTCGGTAATAGCATTTGCATGAAGCACATACCGAAAATGAGAAACAACCGAGCGGTTATTTGGATGAAATATTCAATAGTAATATAATGGCCGGTTTTCCGGATGCTGGGGTATTTGGAGGTTGACATCATGGCCATTTTTCCGGCCGCTTGGGTTCAAAGGGATAAAAAATTTTTTAATGATGCATCCCAGACTTTATATATTTTAAAAGCACTGCAGTTTTCCAAAATTCCTTTGTCACATAGTGACATCATGAGTCAGGGAGTCTTCATGCAGCTTTGTGAGAATTCATTAAGTTTTGAAGGAAAATATGTAGCAGAGTTAATGAACACACATGCAACATATTACAGGTATACAGAGTAATTACATAGCTGATGTATCATGCTCCATCAGATGCACAGCTGTTCTAAACACATAAAATCAGCATAGTAATATCAATACACAGAAAAATAGATGAGGTTATGCTGACAATAACATATATATATATAATTATATATATACATGTATGTTTAGGGCCATCATCAGGGTTTGAATTTCACCACGGCACCAGTGGCAAATGCTGTGGATCCCACTCTTATTTCAATATTTTCCGCCGTGTCCCGAAAATCTGACATTGACGGCAAGAAAAATGCTGTAGTGCACTAAATGGTTTGCCACTGTGCCTTTCATGTAAATTCCATGTAAGTTTCCTTTCTTGTCCCATAGCTATTAGCCAGTTGTCTTTGTGCCACTCTTTTGAAAGAACGGTTTGCCTTGGTGCTCCTTCAATCTGCCTTGGTGCCCTTTGTTTTCTTACTAAACTGAAGGCAACATTGGCTGTGCCCTCTATACCAGGCGCTTCAGTTAAATATGCATGAAATCACGAATTTGATGTGCAGTGGCAAGGAGCTGATTCATAATGATGCACACAAATGTCTTGTTTTGACCCTTAATCAAAAAGAGTAAGCTTTTTAAGGGTTTTGAACCACTGTCTTCAGCTTGAGACTCCTGGGTCCTGTTTCACAAAACCTTCGTACGAGTAAAACTAGTCGTACAATGATCATATGACCTCTTTAGGTGTATCTCGAAATCTTCGTACGTACGATAATTCGTAAAAACATATTGTAAATCTACGACAGCTTCGGACAACTCGTACGGTTTTCGTTGTACATTTCAATAATACTTTCACTGATATCGTTGCAACAGCATGTTTTCACATGATATGCATGAAACATAGCTTGCCTTTGCCTCAAGAAAACTAATAAGTAGTAATATCTGCAATCATGAAAATAATAACAATATTGAAGAAGTTAATGGAATTATTGCTAGACTTTGCTTAATTGTGCAGATGTGTTTGCCTAGAAATTATTGAGTGTACCATAAAGGGTAAATGTCAATATATACATGAGTGTATGTTTATATAATATATATATATTGTTATCATTGTGTGACTTTTTGTATTCCATAATGTGTGCATGGTTGCATGCGTGCGTGTGTTTACTCACACACACACTTACGTAAGTGAATAGATAGATGGATTTGTGTTTGGATTGAATAATGGATGGATGGATTGGTAGATGAATGGGTATATACCTTTAATTTCCGCAGATTAAACATGATATTAAAAACATTTAATTTCGACATTTTAACATAAAAAGAGTTTGACACTATTGTGTCATATAAACAACAAAACAAAAAACAAAAAAAATCCGCCCAAATAAAACAAAATCATTCAATATGTTCATAATAACACTACACTCCGTCTGTGATTTTTGTTTTGATAATTAATTATTGATTATATATTTCCATCTCCAACTTTTGTTCTTCCATTTCCAGTCTGAGTTTTTCAATTTTCAGTCTTTCTTTTTCAACCTGTAATAATCATTTTTGTTCTTCTAATATTTCTTGAGGTACTTTTAGACTTTGCCTCTCTATTTCAACAAATGGATGTTCAACTTCAGTTTTCCACTTTAAATTATTCATAAATGATTTTTCAGTTGAAGATGTAGATAGGGTGCCATTTCTGTTAACTGTTCATTAGCTGATTAGGAGAAATTTGAAGGTGGATCAATGTTTTCATTTATACGAATTTTTGTAAGAATACATATATGTTTACGACAAGATGTATAAACATTTCAAGCAACACTCATACGACAAATTGTATAACCTTCGTAATGGTTATTGCATGTGCTTTCGTACATCAATGTTTGTGAAACAGGGTCCTGAACCACTGAGGCTCAATCAGCCTTAAATAAATATAAGGTAAAACAGCCAGTCACCAGTCATTAAAAAAACCTAAGTCAATCTTATTGGCATCCTGTTTGGAAGAAAGATTCATTATCATATCTTATCATGAGAAGCACATGCACCTACTTGTCTCTTGCTGATACAGATACGACATTAACAACAAGTAGAAACAATTAAACATATAATAGCCTACTATCTTGCTGAACACTAAAACTACTGGAGCTGTATTTCACACACCTTGGACCACTTCCAGAGATGTTTCAGATACAACAGCTTGTCTGTACAGGTTTCAGAATAAAGGCAATTTTCAATGAATTTCGACAGCAACTCTAAGCTATGAATATTAATAT
Organism: Symmetromphalus regularis; assembly: GCA_032355785.1. Taxonomy (NCBI): domain Eukaryota; kingdom Metazoa; phylum Mollusca; class Gastropoda; order Neomphalida; family Neomphalidae; genus Symmetromphalus; species Symmetromphalus regularis. Next base: position 8,716 of record JAULBS010120514.1, on the reverse strand, counting down.
GTGAAAGAGAATTATATGTGGACTATTTTCTATTTGAATGGCCTTGATGATGCAGTGGTTAAGCTGTTGATCTCATGGCTGGTACGTACTGGGATCAAATCTCAGTTGAGGCATGGGATTTTTATTCTTGATACAAGCTCCAAACCAGAGTGTGTGTTCCACAAAGGCTCAGTAAGTAGGTGTAAGCCACTTACACCGACCAGTGGTGCACAACTGGTTTATTAAAGGTCATGTCATGTGCTGTCATGTCTGTGGGAATGCATATAAAAGATCCCTTGCTGCTAATTGGAAAGAGTAGCACATGTGGCAGTAGCGGGTTTCCTCTAAAGACCATGTGTTGCAAAATACCATATGTCAGACACCTAATATCCACTGAATAAACAATGTGCTGGGATGTTGTTAAATAATCCTTTCCATTGTTTGATATTCTCCAATTTGCATAATTTGAAATTCTGGGAAAATCATACTGTCTGAGATCAATGTTTAATAGTAAGTACATGTAAAAAAGAAAGTGTAACCTATGTGGTTGTAGTAGTTTCTTCTGAAGATCGTGCATGATAAACACTGTATATATGACACCTAACCCACTGAATAACCAGTACATTTGTATATTTCATTGATACACTCATGTCATGGAGGACGAGCGGGATCTATCTCAAACGGTAGCGTGTCTGCCTGTGAACCAGTCAGTTGTCGGATCGATCTTTCTCAGTGTACACATTTGCAGTTTGGGCTATTTTCCATTCCAACCAGTGGTCCACAACTGGTTCATCAAAGGCCATGGTATTTGCTGTCCTGCCTGTGGGACAGTGCATATAAAAGATTCCTTGCTGCTTATTGGAAGGAGTAACTGTGGTGACAGCGAGTTTACTCTAAAAACATGATGTCAAATGACCATATGTATGACATCCAATAGCCAATGATCAAATGAAAGTCAATGTGCTCAAGAGGCATCGTTAAATAAAACAAACTTTACTTTTTGTTCATGTCACGGGGGGTATACCAAAATACTGTGAGGTGGCAGCTCAGGGTAATAAACAATTAAAAAAATATATAAAAAAAGACTGTGTTAGGTGTCATTAAATAATCTTTTCTTTCTTTACTATATGTACATGACCATACATATATAAGCTATTTGAAATAAAATCGCATTTAATTATTTAAGAAACAATTGCTGAAACCAGAGCACTCCATAAAAAATAATTACCAGATCAATTCTTATGCAGGCCTGTACAATGGAATTTCCTATTTTTTTCTTAAAATAAAATTTTGTATACTGAAATCTGTATTTTCTTAAACATGCATACTTTCTTAAAACATCTCAGGTATTAGCATGTTATAAACTGCATATGAAATTTACAGAAATTAATATACTCTGTTTGTTTGTTTGTTTTACACAAACAAAAATGAAAGAATGCATGTAATCAATAATCATTTATTTAATAAACCAGACAACATTCATGGCAGAAATTCTGAAATTAGATAACCATACCATTTAGGAAGAGGTGTGTGCATGTGCATGTGTGCAGTAATATCACAAATTACGCACGTGGCTGCTGCCAATGGACCATTACTGTTACCACCCCATGAAACAAAAATATTTCAACATGCATACTTTCTTTTTCGGCCGGGTATAAAAATAAAAGTACATAAGCATATTTCAAATGATGGCCCAATTCCTGAGTGACATGATAGAAAAAAACAAAGAAAAACCCATCTTAGACTATTCACTCATTTACTGTATGTTTCTTGGCAAAGCCAGAATAGTTGAACTAACAATTACATACGAATAAAAACAATTGAATTAGAAGTATCATTACAGCTTGCCACAGACATGATGCAATTTATCTTCCATCTTGGATTATTTCCAAAACCTATTAAGATGTTTAAGGTAGAGTTGTAACAGTATCTTAAAAGTCTGTGAAATGGTTAAAGAGAATCAGTCATGGTTTATTGGCATACCTCTATTATGCATCTACAATTAAATAAGTTACGATTCCATTCGTATGGTTTAATCGTGTTTATGCAGTTTGTTAACCTGACATACCGAATTGCTAACTGGTGCAATTACGTGTAGAATAGGCCAAGCATGTTTGGAACTAGGTTTCTTTATTAAGAAACCAACAGTGGATATGCTATGTTAATTAAGTATTTTTTATAAATCTTTAGTTTTTATTCTGAACACAGGTAATGGGTTTTAATGATTGCTACTACTATAAGAAAAGAAAATATACTCAATCAAAAAAGAAAGTATGCATGTTGAAATATTTTTGTTTCATGGGGTGGTCACAGTAATAATGGTCCATTGTGCAACTTGTGATACTACTGCACACAGACGACTCTTCCTAAACAGTGTGGTTATCTAATTCCAGAATTTCTGCCATGAATGTTGTCTGGTTTACGAAATAAATGACTATTGATTATTTAAGTATTCCTATGACATCATTTTCACAACAGATGATTCTCTTGTTAGCCTTGTTGGAGAAATACACTCAAAGAATTTCAATTGTATTCTTAACAAAACTAGCCAATTTTAACTTTTGTCTCTATACCTCTAACATGTGCTTGAACTTTTAAATGGCATGTATGTATATTTATGACCACTCATCCAAGATTCTAGAGGATAAAAATCCTTAAACCAAGTGAAAAAAGGGTCTAAAAGGCAGAATGATGCCAAGATATTGCTACAATCTTTTTGATCCTCCATGGAAATAATCTGATAACCAGCTGTGATCTGTTTCTGGTATTGACTAGTCAGTCTATTTTACCATCAGTATATATCATTGTGTTACTGTAAACTACAGCACTAGCTGTATTTCAAGGTCATAACTCACAACTTCAATGTTAGTTTGTTTACATTACCAGTCAAGAAACCAGATGCAAACACCATGCTAAATCCCACAAACAGGATTCACCCAATCCAATAATCCTCAGACCCAGCTAATGCATTTTAGTTTTGCATTAGTAAAAAAAATCTTTTCTGCAGGGGTCAAAATTCATTGTGTGAGTGCAATAGCAATTATTGTCTCAAGTGGCCTTGGGATAAGAGTTCTGAGATGCTGAAAAAATATGGATCCTTCATTTCTGATACATCCCATAAGCTAAATGTTCTTCAACTTACAAGTAATTTTAAAAAATATTGTTTAATGACACGTACAGGTAGACTATAGATTCTATGATAGCAGTAAAATGTTTTAAAATGTTTTAAGTGTAACTTTCATAGCCCTTTATAAATATATGTATATCCTAATTTTAAAACTTAATTTTTAACAAAACAACCTTGTCACTGTAAATTATAAATCAGCTAAAGGTAGTAAAGCATGTTCTTTGTACGCCCAAACTACTAGTGTGTTTGTAGGTTGTAGTGTACCAATCAGCATCATGTGTGCCAAAGTTCAAAATGACCCAAACTTTTAATAGAGTATAAAATAACTGACAGATGCAATTTTATTTCATGTAGTGCCATTGTGCCAAAAACTGGTTCTTAAAATGTCAAATTTGAATGAAATTTTAGTGCGAAATCAGGGTTATAATGTATGCTTCCTGTTATGATGAAAACCAACAGTCTAATCCCTTAATTTATTTAATATATTTTAAGGGTCAGATGTTAGTATTTAAATCTATGACCTATACAATGATTAAAAGGTTAAATCTAGCAGATGTAACCATGTTAGTATGGTCATGTGTGGGATCTGATTTGATATAATGCCACCTATAAAGTTTCTGTATGCTTGTTTTGGTTAATGACATCACTAGAACACACTGATTTATTAATCATCAGCTACTGGATGTCGGGTATTTAATAAATTTGACATATGGTTATGTGTGACCCAGCCTTTGACAGATTTTGAACCGAAGTCTTCAGCTTGAGAGTCCAATGCATCCTATATTTAAGTAACAAACTTAAAGTCGAAGCCACACTGTAACACTTTAATAAAAATCTTTCACACACACACACTTCCAGGAAGTTACAATCTTTGAGCAAGATGCCAATCTGTATACACAAAAGATTCCCTTTAACCTTTTTGTAAAGGGTGTTAAAAAAAGTGTGTCTGCTATTGAAACTGGCAGCCTGGGGAGTTCTGTAAACACAAAGCAAGCTGCATAATATATATGACCTAGATTTATATCAGATTCACAATAAGGAAGCTACAAGTGGAGACAAACACAAGAACACAGATCAAAACCTCCATCTATCATATCCACACACTTGTGTAAAGCAGCATCTGTTTAATAAAATATCTATACATGTACCAACCAGAAATAGTGTTAAACAACATCTGTCATATTAATATAATTAACAAAAACAACATCTGTCATATTAACATAATTCTCTAACATCTGTCATATTAACATAATGATCTAACCAACATCTGTCATATTAACATAATGATCTAACCAACATCTGTCATATTAACTTAACTGTCTAAACCAACATCTGTCACATCAACATAATTATCTAAACCACAATCTGGCATTTCAACATAATTGTCTAAACCAACGTATGTCATATCAACTAATTGTCTAACCAACATCTGTCATATATCAACATAACTGTCTAAACCAACGTATGTCATATCAACATAAGTGTTAAACCAACATGTCATATATCAACATAACTGTCTAAACCAACGTATGTCATATCAACATAATTGTCTTACGAACATCTGTCATATATCAACATAACTGTCTAAACCAACGTATGTCATATCAACATAACTGTCTAAACCAACATCTGTCATATATCAACATAACTGTCTAAACCAACGTATGTCATATCAACATAACTGTCTAAACCAACATATGTCATGTGCATGTAACAGTTTAAACCAACATCTGTTTAATCTACAGCCCATAGGATTTCACGGTAATGATCGTTACCGGTAGCATGTTGGTACCATGTCATTAAAATCATGGAAACAAAATTTCATTTCCCATGATTTCCATATCACTGCTGCATTATTTTGGTTTAACGAAAAATAGTTTCCGATGGTTCCCATGATTCAAAAGCATGGAAATGAAAAAGTGTTTTCCACAAAATTTGAAATCCTATGGCTTGATCTAGAAATCTGTATCAACCCAAAATTTGTCTGAATAAGCATGTACTGTCTAATAAGGAAATCTGTCTTAAGAAACACAAACAAAGATATTTAATATAGTCATGCAAATGGTATAGACAATTAACCCATGTATATGGTATTTAAAAGGTGTATGGTATTTGTTCGACTACACATGTGTTACTATACATTTACTTGTCTCTTTAAGGGATTGTTGTCAAGAATGCGAAGATGTTTAGTGAGGTCAAATATTCTTAAAGTTAATATAACAAAAGTTTGTTTGATGTAACAAACTGAAATATATACAAAAAATTTGGACTGGGAGGGGCATTTTTTTAAAGTGGACTTTCAATTGGCAAAATTTACCTCTTTATTTCTTATAAGTGGACAGTACCTTCTTTTTTTTTTTCTTTTTTTTTTATATAATAAAAATGGACATAGAACTGGGATTTTGTTTGTTTTTTAAATATTTTACTTTGCATTGGCTTGTAAAAAAGATTTACCATCATTAATAAAGGTGAGTTCAGATTTTAAAATGAGTTTCCAAAGTTTAATCATTTAATACCGCAAATTATTATTATTTTTTCTCACAAATGCCAAGCTATTTTCTCTCTCCATTATGTTGTATGTAAATAACCTAGATAAAGTAATAGTGTTTGTTTTTTGTAGGTTAGTTATCATAACAATGGGAGGTGTGGAATTGAAACAATCCGAGGAAGTCAATTTGTGAAAGTGCATCCTTTTACAGGAAATGTTTGCTAGTCAGCCATGACAGTTTGATGTTACTTTCCTGACAACAAGGTTTCCATTAAAATAAAAATTCTCCTGTTAAAATATGCCTGTCAGCATCTATCTGAAAAACCTTGACCTTAGAATACAATACACATGCAATTGTAAGTTATCTCGTGAACTAAGACAGTCATCTCCTTTTGGAAATAGCAGGTGAGCAATCCAGTGCACATATAAAAATTATTCAGGGTAAGAAATTTTGAATGAGGAGAGCAGATTTGTTGATTTTTACATTTTACCCAATAAAAATAACATGATAAAAGGCTAGCACAAATAGACTCACCAATTGAGGTGTGAGATAAGTGCGAGCAATAACTCATCTGCTAACATAATTTTTTTTCTTCGATTTGCTAAATTCACGAACTGAAAGATAGCTCTTAACAATATTATTATATTTTTTTTTAATGACACCACTTGAGCAGATTGATTTATGAATAATTGGTTATTGGATGTCAAACATTGGTAATTTTGACACAATGTCAAATGTCAGCCAGCCTCCAAATGGTTTGGGACCATTGTCTTTAGCTTTAGAGTCCGATGTTCTGCCAAACAACCACAGTGGCTCACCACTTGACATTGATACTTTTTAGAAAATACTTTATTCTAAACATTAAAGTTTGGGAGTGGAATATAACATGAAAAATGCTACATCATCAGTACATGAAACAAAAATTATTTAATTTATATACAGTAAAACATGCCTTAATCAGCCATCCAAGGAGTAAAAAACAGTAGTTTTTTCAAAGACAATTGGCTGTTTAATACAGGTTATATTATACTAAATTAGCTGATTTGGAAGAAAATAAAGGAGACCCTTTTAGACAGGTGGCTGTTTAATACATGTGGCTAAAAAAATTTAAAAATAAAATACATACGTATTTATGTATGTATACTATATACCCTATTAAAATATTTCCTTTACAAGTTTTGAAATTGCCACGTAAACAGTAATATTATAAATCAGTTGTATGACCTTGATACTTTGAAAATTATATCAATAGTTTAAGTGTTATACACAAGAACAAACATGTACATGTATGTATATTGACATACTACAGGTACATGAATACATTCATTCAGTATCAATGTACATAAACTGACAGAAAGGCCCATAAATCTAATTCTATGGTGTACTGCACTCTAACAGAAACTCACATTACATGGCCACGTAAAATCATAAATACTAAGTATTGGAGTTGTTTGAACAAAGAAATGAATGCATGCCATCAACTAATTTTTATCACTTAAACAGTTAAGTAAATTTAGCTATCAGTATCAGGTGTTAGTTTAGCAAGTGAATTGCTGTATATAATCATCTTTCTATTAGCGTTACTTGTCTCCAACAATCCCTGCAATTAAGAAAATGTCCACAGCAAAATAAATGCTATGGAGAAATACTGTCCGCAGCATTTTCTATGGCAATTTTAGTGAAAACAATACTTTATTTTTAATAATAAGAAAAAACTATAACTTCAATTTTTTTTTTAGTTCACAGCAAAAATTGCCATGGAGAATGAAAAACTGCAGCAATCTCCATGGCATTGCCAATTGCCGAGGATAATTTCAGGGATTGCTGAACAGATGTAAATTCTGCTATCAGGTGTTATTTTATCAAGTGAACTGCTGTATATAATCATCTTTCAATTACCTGCCTCCCACTAGGTAGCCTACACACCTAACCTAGCTTGATAAGAGATTTCCACCATCTGTTCAACTCTGACATATCATGTCTATGGCAAACTAAAGCCCAGATTACATCAATCTTACAAATGCTCTATAAATTGTACCAGAGATTCTTGTATCATTAAGGTTAACTGGACATTAATTTGATGTCCTTGTTAAGAAGTTTTAAAGAACATTGACCCTAGTTGGCAGATATTGTAACTTACACATAGGCAAATTCAGTGGGATGTTTAGGGGGACTGAACCCCTCTATTTGCCCACCAATTCTTTTTTCCCCAATTATAATTAGATCCTGATTTACTTTCAACTCACCGGCCTCAATGGCACAGTGGTTAAGCTGTCGTCTTACAACTGGTGGGTACTGGGATCAAATCTCAGTCAAGGTATAGGATTTTTAATCTCAATACTAGCTCCAAGCCAAAGTGCTCCACTAGGCTCAATGGGTAGGTGTAATCCACTAACACTGACCAGTGGTCCACAACATGGTTATTAATGGCAGTGGTATGTGCTATCCTGTCTGTGGGAAAGCACATATAAAAAGATCCCTTGCTGCTAATTGGAAAGAGTAGCCTATGTGGTTGTAGCAGGTTTCTTTTAAAGACCACGTGTCACATAATACTATATATCAGATAGCTAATAGCCGCTGAATAAACAATATGCTGGGGTGTCGTTAAATAAACAATCCTTTCCAACATTCAACTCCCCCTAGCTTTAACTATTAAATTTCCTCATGCTATTTTTCAACAACCCTCTTTTAAAATTCCTGAATCTACGCATGACAGATGAATATTGTCAGAGTTCACAAATCCACAATTTGCAATATGGGGGTTTTAAAAACAAACTTACAAAAGGTCAAATGTGACTCACTCTGTATCAACATAAACTGACAATGATGCACTTGGTCAAATGTCTACAAATGTATGCTAATGATGACTAACAATTTCATCAAATTAATGTACACGTAAATTTGTAATATCAACAGGAGACAATATTTAAAAATCTGAGGTAACAAAATGCCACTTCTGCTTTATATCTACAAAGCAGATCTATTGTTAGGGTACAATTATTATATGGGCAGATGATGTATTCTAATACAATTTAGACTTTATTTTGCCTTCTTTTTTTTCGAAACATAAAAGTTGGACACATAACTAGTTGGCGGTTCTTATCTAGTGAAAGCTGCACAA
>JAULBS010120503.1:0-12769 GCA_032355785.1 Symmetromphalus regularis | reverse complement strand
CTATCCTAATGATCGATCTGATAACCGACCGCTGCACGTGTGGACATGCTACCGATTGAGATAAATTTAATAAAGTCACTATCCTAATGATCGATCTGATAACCGACCGCTGCACGTGTGGACATGCTACCGATTGAGATAAATTTAATAAAGTCTCTATCCTAATTAAAGTAAATGTAGTCTGTTTTACCTTTCCCTGAAAAAAGCTGAAATACTATTCCCTCAAGTTCTGCAACAGAAACTTAACCCTCCCCTATAGACAACACTTTTAAATTAAAACCATTTCTTTTAAATTACCACCTATGATCTTTAGGTGGACTTTCCTACAAACATGACAGCATATACAATAGTCTTTGGTATACCAGACTGGAACTAGTACTGGATAGAACAAGAAATATTAAATACAGAAATGTTACCTATATCAGTGATAAAGCCTGGTGCAGCTGTTAAAGGCAGAGGTATGTTTATGCTAGATTTCAGAGTGTGCAGACACATCTCCTGATGTTTGACGTATGATGTAACAGCGACTCCTTGACTTGGTTTCCTCCGACACTCCTCTGCTATCTGCTCCTCACTTTGCAATGTTACAGAATACTGTAGAAAAAGGGAATATTCCGACAATAACAACAATAATGAAAATATTTTTTTAAACAACAATTTAACATCAATGATTAATAACCAAAAGATGGAATTTCTTAAATTATATAGTTACTATGGTAACAAATATAGTAAAAAGTGCAAAAAAAATCATTTTGCATTCTGTGGGTAGCCTATATAAAAAAAAATCTGAATTATAAAAGCTTTCTGGTTTTACAGGACACTTTTAACTTTAAAATTAGTTTTTCTCAAGAGTACCATTATGGACATAAATGGGTTTTTCAGTTGGATTATTATTAAAAATTTTTTACTTTTAAACAATGTAGAAGACACAGCTTACCTGTACACAAGGAACAGTTCCGTCAGTGAAATCAAATATACCAACAATATCTTCACCAATCTTATAGGCTGGCTTGAACATCAGGAACTTGGCAACCTTTCCTTTTGCATTTGTAATGTTATAAGAGTCTGAAAAGGATTTAAAAACAAAATAAATATTAATAATTTTTTAAACTAATTTACCATTCAATAATTAAATGAAGGTTTTTTTTATTAATTTTGAAATTAACACATTATTTTCTATAATTTTTGAATGGGTACACAGCCCTCGAAATTCAGATCATCATGCGATGGCAATTTAGTTCAAATAATAACAAAGTAAATACCCAATAATGATAAAAATGCCGTCACTGATCAATTTTGTAACAGCTTTTTGCAACAGCACTGCTGACTGCTGTTGCAAATATTAAGGATGTTACTCAATAAAAATAAAATATTAAAAATATTTTATTAAATATTATATTCTGTAAATAAAATTCATTGCAACTTACGTAGAGCTTTTCTGGAAGTAACTGTAAACAGGACTTGCAAATAAAATACATTACAACATGTGGAGATGAAATAAAATACATTGCAACTTACGTGGAGATTTCCTGGCAGTAACTGTAGACAGAACTTGCATTGCTATTTCTAAGACAGAATTCTCTTTCTGTTTAAGGAATGGATTGCTTGGAGCAAATTCCCCAGATTCATTATAAACGCTGATATCATTCAAACCTGCAAATAAACAAAATCACCAACAAATAATTTAATACCTCTATTAAAAAATACAGAATTATGATAAACCGAAGATTGTCCAAATATAACACACAAACTTGCATAAATTATATACTACCCAACAAGCCATAATAAATAAAACGAAATGGCTAAAAACAAAGTAGAAAAAAATAAAGTTTAAAATAACAGTTTTAAAAAAATGAGAGAAAAAAAATTTAAGTTCTCCTTTTAAAGCAATGTATACTGAAACTAGCCACAAAGAATAAATGAATTAAAAACTGGAAAATAAAAATAATGTGGTTGGAGAAACAACAAAGTAAAATAAGTCTTAATAGCAACAGGGTAAAGGAGACAGGAAAAAGAAATCAAGGGATGTAACTACTACACGCTGGGTGTCTAATACTGGAAGTTTACACAACCTATTCCAGAATGAAAACTGCAAATTGGTATTACAGACTAAGGATCATGAAAAACAAATTTTTTATTATCAAATACATATTTTTAAATTATAATTAAAAGTAAATAATATTTATGAATTAATAAAATTATGGAAAATGTTTATCAGTAACACATCAAAATTGGATTCAAAATGGGGTTTTCTTTTCTTTCTTTTTAAAATGGGTACAATTTTGTGCACAATAAAAAAAGATCTGGGACCAGTTATTCAAAGCAAGGTTAAGCTAATCATGGGTTAGTTGAATATTTCAAAACCAAATTATAAATCATTACAAAGAGTAATTGAAGAGATATGTTGAAACTTAGATTATTATAGTATAAAGTATCCATGAATAATCAAATCAGAAGAATATTTGGACTTTCTATGAAGATATTTTAAAGAGAAATATCCATCTACTCCATGGTTAGCTTAACAATGCTTTGAACAACTGGGGCCTGGTAGGGGAACTTCATATTGGTTTCACAGACTAACATATATTAATTGAAGAGCTAACTGTACCATAAATAAGCTTTGAGGTTTCACATATAATCGGTTTCACTGGAAAACTGATCCTGATCTATTGTTAAATGTGCAGTTTGCTTGAGTCACACAACAGCTACATACAAAAGAGTGAACCTACCATATAAAAGAACCTACCATATAAAACCATAACTCGGAACGGAATTCTCAGCAGTTTTGTTGGATGTTCAAAGCGCTGAGTGCCAACAATAATTTTGTATGAGTATTTTACAGCCTGACCTCGGAATGAGGGTGGAGCATCTGTTGGGATGGTATCCTGAAATGTAACTAAAAAAAACACAAATTTAGAAAGCTTATAAATATGCATATATTACAAAGTCTAAAAAGAAGTAAAAAGTGTTTCTTTTTGAGATCATCTTGCAAATAAATATAAATGTTTTCATGTTTGTTTATTTATTTATTTATCAACCCTCCCCCCTCCAGCACAAAAGTAAACATCGGCTATTGGGGGTCACACTATGGTTAATTCTAACATTTAAAAAAAATGTCCAAATATATATACAAACAAATCAATTATATCAAAACGTATACACAATATATTAACGAAACAAACAAAGACCATGAAAAAACTAAATGTCTTAACGTATGAAAAATGTCTTACACGTTAAAAATAAGGCATGAAGAAAACAAACTGGAAAAGTTTTAAGCAAATGATGTAAACGACCTAACAAATAATGGAGAAATTTCAAGTAAAAGAGAAGGAAATTGAAATGAAGACAAAAAAACTGGTGATGCAGAACAAACTCTTTATCAAGGACCTCAATAAAGAGTAGGAAAAACCTAAACAATTTGAGAACTCATTGACAAATGATATTACAAAAACCTATGACACAAAGTATAGTGTGTACTGTAGTATACTTACAATGCTTTGACTCTCCTGGCTGAAGTTTCAAATCACAGAAGAGAATTTTGGGTTTTGTAGACAACACCGTCAGTCCTCTTTCTCCTGAAAACAATATGATGTTATATTAGCAATGTATTATCTAATTTGCTTTTAGAACCAAAACAGTTAACTTGGGGTAGCAGATAATGAAGAAAAGGGCCAAAACCTGTTTCTCATCTAGACACAAGTTTTATGTAGAATATCTTTTGATTTAAAGATAAATATGGGATAGCTTCAAAAACCTACATATACCCTTTGTGTACCTGATGCAGTTCACTTAGGGGCATTCAGTAACACCAGTTAGTGCCAAACCCAGACTCTTGATTCTGAAGAAGTTTTACATAAAATTAGTATTTTTACCGAAGGAAAAGAAGCAAACTACATTGTGTGTGTACTGGCCTTTGTTTGGAACAAATGAGGTGTCACCACCGGAAGTGGAGGCATCTTCAGCAGAAATGAGCTGAGATCTGGGTAGCTGGACACGAGAGTCACTGATAGTGCACTGACAGATCATCTGTACGCTGGCCCATGCCAGACTGTCCAGTCCATTTCTGAAATACGAATAAATGAGGTAAATATGAGATATCTTACTGCAGAAAGGAAAACTGTTGGTAGGAGTAAATAGTTAGATAAATATAAAGTTAAATAAATAAAATCAAATTAAATTTTGTTTTATTTAATGACACCTCTGGAGCACATTGATTATTTATTATCATCAGCTATTGGACGTCAATCATATGGTCATTCTGACATATTTATTTATATGAAATCAGCTGCCACAACATAGGCTACTCTTTCTGATAAGCAGCAAGGGATCTTTTATATGCATCATCCCACAGACAGGACAGCACATACCACGGCTTTTGATGAACCAGTTGTGGACCATATAAATAAATAAAACCTGTAAATACCAGACACGTGTATTAATTAAACATGGGACAGTCCCTTTAAAGGAAACAATATATTTGCTGAATTTTAAATTAATTTAATTAACAAGAAATGAGAGATATACAGTACATGTACTCATTTAACCATTCCCATGGGAATGTTGTCACTCATACATGTAAAATCACAGTAATGTTCAAAACATCACAGATGACTTCTTAAAGAATGCACACCATGTATAAGTACTAAAATTATATTTAAACTGTTTGGTAAACAAATTATCAATTCTCTTAATTCTTGAAAATTGGTACATACAAAAATAGAAAGATAAAAGTTTTTGACTGCATCCCTCTTGTTGGGCTGTTTTTTCAAGAGTTATCCTTTTGTACAAGAGTTATCCTTTTATATAAGAGTCATTACTTTGTTCTATCAAAATGATTTAAAGAAGAACAGGGATGTGAGAAGAATTTGTTCTATTATGAAATCTCTTAATAAACTTTACTTATAAGCTGACTCTGTCTTCACATTGGTGAAGGTGATATCACAGTGAATTATCTCCCCTGCTATGAATACAGGACCACGAGGCAAGCTGGCTGTAACTTCTATCATGTCCAGTCTTCCAACATTTCATCAAAACCTGAAAGGCTTTGTTTTATTCCATCAACAAATTGCCACTGAAATCAACCAGAGTATTACAATAAACATTAAATACACTGTAGTATGAAAAGTAGAAGTATTAACAAAAGGCATAAATGCATAATTATTAAATATTAACAGTGGGGCTTGAAAGCATGAGCACCTATGAGTCTCACAACTCCTGCAATTAAGAAATTGTCCATGACAAAATAAACGCTGTGGAGAAATAGTGTCCACAGCATTTTCCATAGCAATTTTAATGTTCACACATTTCCAACTGAGTTTGCTAAGGAAAAAAAACAAAACATTTTAGTCCGCTGTAAACAAAAGTGTTGCAGAGAATGAGAAATTCTGCTGCATTGCCGATTGCTATAGGCAATTTCAGGGGTTGCCTATGTAACTACTAACATGTACAACCATACAATTACTACATTAATGTAATTGTATACACTAAGAAATGCAAAAATCGTTACTCTACCTTGTTTTCAAAGATGTACATATTGCCAAAACAAATAGTTACTGTCTTTGAATTAATCATTTAATGGTACCTTCATTTATTGTACTTTGATGTGAAAAAAAGCATATAGGCCTTAGGCTCAGTCTGTTGATATGACCCAAATCCCCTTACCACAATCCCTTTAATATATGGCTGAGTACTGCAAAATCAAACATATCTTACATGTAAGTTCAATAGTTATTTTTCTCTAGCTTGTGACCACCTTTGCATTCCAAATGTTATTTCTACTATTAAAGACATTTCAAGATTATTCCTCATTCTAACTATGATTTTATTACACACCAGTGGCAGTAGCAGAAAAATGGGGTGGGAATAGGTGGTTTATCCCCCCCCATTTTGTATAAATTTATAAGAAATCATTTTTCACTTTGTGTATAAAAAAGATGAAATTAACAGAAACGGATACAAGTTTACATGTTTAGGTTACCCATAGTTCCCCACATAATTTAAATATTAAGTATTGCTTGTATGCTAGCTGGAAAATGGTTTTAAAATGGGGTGGGGGGAATCGCCAAATGACCTCCCCCCCCATCTTCCTTAAAACCTGTGTCCGCCCTTGGCACACACACAATTTTCCTTAATAGACCTGTGGAAAATTTGAAAGACCTGCCACCAATGTTAATTTTATTTAAATATTTTACTTTTATTTTCAACATTAATTATTTCAAAGAAATTAAACTTAATATTAAAAAAAAAAAAAACATTTTTGTTAATTCTGAGCAGTATTTTAAAAGTAGTAATCTACTGGGCTATTAGACAGATATTCCAGTATAACATTTAACTGGCAGTAACATTAAGAAGACTTGATAAAATGAGAATTATTCCAAAATATGTCTTTCTGATTAACAAATCTGTCAAATTACCTTTTTGTCGACGAGGACTTGTCAACTGATAAAGTGAAATATTTACGCTTTAATCTACCTTGAATAATTTGTGACCGTGCAGACAGTCGTCCAATATTAGACTGGTGTTTGGTTGTTATTATCAATCCATACAATACATCTAATATTTGCAGCGCAATATTGATTTAAGTATTTGTGTATGTTTACTGTGTTGGAAACTGAATGAGCAGAAACAAAAACTTTTACTTTTCATGATTTTACCAATATATATTTGTTTACACTAATACAGTTTAAGTTTTTTTTTTTAAATATGCCTTGTGTTAGTCCTGATAAAAGCACAACAACCCCCAAAGAGCACATTGCTGGTGTTCCTGATTTTGGATGGAGAGTTTCCCTCAATTATAAATGTCCAGAGAAATGTTCCCCTTTTCAAACTCCAAGATTGAAACAATTACAGGGATTTGTTGGTCTTAGTATGAGGTGTGCAAAGATTTGAAATACTAACTTACAGTAAATAGTCTCATTCTAACTCTAATATAAATTTATATGTAACTGGCCCTAACGTCAATCAACACATCGTTGAAATTAATTTCAACTTTCATATTACCCTTAAACTCTGTTCATGGCTAGCAATACAGGCAGCTGAATTTTTTGCCCAGGATAGCATTCGTGAACCTTAATTTTATGTATATGTAAGCATGAAAATAAGTTACAAACAAACAAATTAGAAATATTTTTGTTTGTTGGACTGGACTGGTATAATGATAAATTGCACCTACAATACTTAAATGCAATTGGTAATAATATTGTCAATATTAATTTTATGTCATGCCATTGTAAATCAGTTACAGTACAGTAATATTTGGTCTCAGAGTCAGACTGGTAAATTTGTATTCAGGCTATAAATTATTTTATCCCACTGGACTGAAATGTTTAGCAACTTTTTTTTCCAAATTCACAAATATATTTTGAACCTTGAAACATGCATATATTTAATAAAAAATAAATACTGAGATTGTCTTGATATCGGCAAATAAATATAAATTATATTTTTTACTCTTTTAAGTTGGTGTTACCCAGTAAATCAAAAACAAAAAAAAAACTAATTAGTTAAAGAAATATCAATTTTTATTCAAACATATTTAAAATTATAAATACATTTGCATTGTAAATTATATATATTTGTAGTTTGCTGTAATTTTATTTTATTTTATGTTAAAACACACCGATAAAGTTATGAAACCTCTTTTCAGATATATGCAATTCTGGATGAAGAAAAAACATGAAGGAAGAATGCCATTTATCAATCATCTGGACACTGTTCAGCACAACCCCATATATGGTAAGTTCATTTCTTTTCTTCTTTCTGTTTTAACAGAGATGGGCCTTAGTATTTCAAATTTCATGGTAAATACTTTTTTGGTTCCTTGCTTTTGGATCAGGGGAACCCATCAGAAACAGTTTTTTGGTAATCCAAAATAAGACATGAAAATCATGGGAAATGAAATTTTCTTTCTGCGATTTTGATGACAATCTACTGACACACTACTGGTAACATACTGGTAACGATAATTACCGTGACATCCTTTGGCCTGCAGAGATACTTTTAAAGTAGCTGAAAGGGTCCCAGAAGTGATTCTCTTTTTCATCTTCATCATTTTGAGGAAATAGCAGTATCTATGAAAAGCGATATACATATTGTATATTTTACATTAAAATTAACCCATGGATTTTACTGAAATCTGAAACAGCAAAACTGTTCTTTATCAAAAATAACTTTTTAGAAGGGGAGTATAGGCAGAATAGTGAGGGTCCTTAATTATGTCTCTGACAATAAGTTATGACACAAAGTGTTTGCTAAAAGTCAGTATATCCTGCACCACTTCTGGCACCTCTAAGTACAGCCCTTAGCTTTTAATCCTTTTTTAACGAGGAACTGCACATACAAGTATGTAAAGCTACATTACATGATTAACTTTCTGGCAGTAGATTGAAATTAAACATTGTCAAGTTCTGTAATATACTTAATATCAATAGGCTTGGCTGAACTACAATTTTGTTTTGGACAATTTAGAGTTGAGCAGTATTTTTAAATTGATTGTTGTAAAGTTAATATTATCTAGTAGTTATTATTATTTTTTCAGGCTGTCCAATTGGTGGCATTGGATGTGGCACTATCGGTAGAGGCTATCGTGGTGAATTCTGTCGCTTTCAGATGATTCCTGGCATGTACGACCATACTGTCGTTGAAGCTGATCAGGTTAGTTTTTAAAGATAGATACTCATTTCTCTTCTATTATTTGTTTAAATTCTATAAACATTAAAATTTTCTGTTATTTGTTTAAAGTTTTTATAAACATTAAATTTTCTATTTGTTTGAACTCTTTATAAACATTTCTATTTGTTTCAACTCTTTATAAACATTTCTATTTGTTTCAACTCTCTGTAAACATTTCATTTTTATTATTTATTTAAATTCTTATCTATTTGCAGTTTATTGTTTGCATCCGCAAGAATAATAAAACAGTTTACCAGCAGGTATTGTCTTGCCAGCCTAAGAAGAGCAAAGTACTAAATGCATGGCAGTGGAATTTTCCTAAGACAGATGCTATGTACCATGCCTTGTACCCTCGTTCCTGGACTGTCTACTATATTCCTGAACACAACGTGCGACTCATCTGCAGACAGATTTCACCAATTTTCCCACATGATTATAAGGTGGGTGAGAATCTAATACTAAATCAGCACATTATCGCAAACACGAAATTAAAATGACAGTATTAAAACTATTGGTATTTTAGATCAGACACATTGTCTATTAAATTTCAGGCCTGTTGGAATGACG
This sequence comes from Symmetromphalus regularis, assembly GCA_032355785.1. Taxonomy (NCBI): domain Eukaryota; kingdom Metazoa; phylum Mollusca; class Gastropoda; order Neomphalida; family Neomphalidae; genus Symmetromphalus; species Symmetromphalus regularis. The sequence goes on along the minus strand of JAULBS010120503.1, from coordinate 3,532 downwards.
TAGGGTTGTGGGGGCACTGACGGATTGGGCACATCAGATTTTGGTTACAATGACAAACATTAATGTGTAAAAAAAAATTCATAAGTTAGGGGCACATACCCCCAGTTCCTATGGCCATGAATTTGAATCGTGATACAGTATGAAAATGGTATTGACAGTCATGTAACTTTATCAGTTTATTAAAGGTTATACAAAATACTATATATATAATAGTTGTATTTCTGTTTTGTATGAATAAAATATAATATACTTGTTTAACCTCTGAGTATGATAACTAATTTAATTAATTTTCTCTTGTGGTAGATTTCATCAGTTCAAGAAGTATCTTTTAATTATACTAGCAGATTATAATTCTAATAATGATTAGCTTTATTTAATAGCAGTAAGTTTAGGCTCTGCAAATGTGTATCAAAATTTACATTGTTGTAGAATTCTTATTTTTTTCTAAAACAAACTAATTTGAAAGCAATTATTTAGTCAAACCTGCTATTAAACATTCTACATAAAAAGATACCTGTCTATAACCCTTACCCCCCCCAAAAAAAAAATCACAACCCCAAAACAAAAGAACAACATAACTACTTTAGATATGTTACTTCATTGTACAAACTGTATTTCAAACTGTATATAAAAACCTCTTAGTTATAACAACCACTTTTAGTGTAACCCTGGGTGGTTATTATAATTTCAGGAGACAACTCTACCAACCGCTGTGTTTGTGTGGACTATAGAGAATGGTGGTGAGGAGCTGGATGTCACAGTATTAACTGTGAATGGTTTATAATTTCAGGAGACAACTCTACCAACCGCTGTGTTTGTGTGGACTATAGAGAACCATGGTGGTGAGGAGTTGGATATTAGCATAATGTTCACATTTAAGAATGGCCGAGGGGTTAAAGAGGATAAATCTGGTGGCTGTTGGAATGAACCTTTCACTTGGAAAACTGACGACGGTGACTCACAGGGTGTTATGATACATCAGACATTCAAAGATATGGGATGCACCTATGCTATTGCTGCAGCCATACGGGTAATACAGTCAGTCCACTTAATTGCATTCCTGATAATAGCATATTCATGTTATTTGCATAATATTCTGCTGTACAGGACTATTTGTATGCAAATATATACAAAGAATTTCTTTTAACTGCATGTTTTATTTGTAATGTCTGGTTAAAATATTAAAAACTTATTATTTTTTTTCCAAAGTCCCGTGAACCATGGCAGATGAACATTTTTTATAGCTTTTTTGTAATTGAAAGTACATAATAATTTTATATTTAGTATTGTTTGTGTTTTAAAGGATGATGTGAGCGTCACTCATCGAGTGGAGTTTGATCCTCAAGGATCAGGTGACGAGGTCTGGAATGATCTGCACAATCATGGATTTCTTATATCGGATAAAGGTAAAACCTTAAAAATAATTTACTCACCTTGGTTACAAGACAAAGACACCAATTTAATACAATATATCTGGCATTTGGTTACTTTCATTACAGGTGTATTAAAATTTGTAACACGACCATGGTTTTTGGGTAATATCCATTTTGGCAGAAAAGGAATAAAAATAAAACATTTTACCATCTAATAATTCTAGATAATAATAAAAAAGAGGATTGCAATTCCTTATAAAAAGATTAGGGTTGACCTCATTGTCAAGGTAGGGTTGTATTCCTTAAAATATATCATTATTTTGTTTACGTCTTGCAATAGAGATTATTCACTTGATGTTATTTTAACAAGAGTTGTTTCCCTTTGCAGCCATGTTGGAGATACATTCAGAGAATATCAATAGTGTTCTTACCATTAAATTTAACTCTTTATCTGTATAGGTCTCACATGTACTTGAACTTTTTAAAGACATACTAAAACTAACACTATTCTCAACTGATTTATTAACAACAGAAAATGTAGCTGAGAATGTTTGAAGAATTTCATAGCATTGCTATTGGAAACAGTGGAATAATCTCCAGTATTGTAACCAAAGGGAGGTAACAGTAATTTTGGTAATTTTTTTAGGTTAAAATAGTTATTTACCTGTTTCATTGAAAAAAGTACTTCTACACTGAAAGGTATTCACCTTAATCCTGTGCCTTTGTTGTTTGATATACACTACATTTTAATTTTCAAAAACTACCATATAACTAAAAACACATTGGATTATACAACATTGTACTGACAAGTGTTTATTTGTCTTTGTAGAGAGCAGTGGCAAGATTGTCAAGGGAAAGGAAATAGCAACTGCTGTCTGTGCACAGTGTACAGTTGGACCAAACAGCCAAGGTCAAGTTGAATTCACTCTAGCCTGGGATATGCCCATCATCCACTTCGCTGCAAGAGAACAGCAGTATGCCAGGTGAGTTGAATTCAGTGTGTGGTTATAATGATATATTCAACCTGTGAGCCTCAACTGGTTTATCAAAGGCCGTGGTATGTGCTGTCCTGTCTGTGGGACGGTGCTGTCCTGTCTGTGGGACGGTGCTGTCCTTTCTTTGGGATGGTGCATATAAAAGATCCCTTGCAGTGGGTTTCCTCTAATGACATATGTCAGAATGACCATATGTATGACGTCTAATAGCCGATGATGAGATAAAAATCAATATGCTCTAGAGGTGCATTTAAATAAAAAATAAACTTGTAATGATATATTATCTCAGTATCAAATATGAATGAATAATAAACCTGCCAGACCAAGCATTTCTAATTTAAATAAACTGTGTGCTGGAATGTTGTTAAACCGTCCTCTCCTTCTTTATATTTTAAATACAGAGTCAAAGGTAAAGTTGTTTAAGAATGGTCACCATAATAATTCCTACCTCTTCATTTCTAATTTGTTGTAGCATAAGTATGTTAGAATGTGTTTATAAAAATGTAATTAAATTGTTTTATTTCAGACTATAGACCTGGTGGTTTGGAACAAAGGGTGATGCGGCTGCACATCTCTGTATGTTAGAATGTGTTTATAAAAGGTGTAATATCTGTTTTATTTCAGACGATTCACTCGGTGGTTTGGAACAAAGGGTGATGTTGCTGCACATCTCTCTATGTTAGAATGTGTTTATAAAAGATGTAATATCTGTTTTATTTCAGACGATTCACTCGGTGGTTTGGAACAAGGGGTGATGTTGCTGCACATCTCTATATGTTAGACTATGTTTATAAAAGATGTAACTAAATGATATGTTTTATTTCAGACGATACACCCGGTGGTTTGGAACAAGGGGTGATGCGGCTGCACATCTCTGTATGTTAGAACGTGTTTATAAAAGATGTAATATCTGTTTTATTTCAGGCGATACACCAGGTGGTTTGGAACAAGGGGTGATGCGGCTGCACATCTCTATATGTTAGAACGTGTTTATAAAAGATGTAATTAAATTGTTTTATTTCAGACGATACACCTGGTAGTTTGGAACAAGGGGTGATGCGGCTGCACATCTCTGTATGTTAGAATGTGTTTATAAAAGATGTAACTAAATGATATGTTTTATTTCAGACGATACACCCGGTGGTTTGGAACAAGGGGTGATGC
>JAULBS010120492.1:0-14232 GCA_032355785.1 Symmetromphalus regularis | reverse complement strand
CTAGCGCACATTGAGCTGGTAATTTAATATTTGTTTCATACTAGCGCACATTGAGCTGGTAATTTAATATTTGTTTCATACTAGCGCACATTGAGCTGGTAATTTAATATTTGTTTCTTACTAGCGCACATTGTGCCATATGGCGTTCGTGAGAGCGATGCATATTTATACAATTTAATACCTGTCTAAACATTCTTTAACTACAGCGAAGTTTCCCTCTCCAATGATATGACCAATTTCATATCTCTCCAGCAGATCAGATGGCAGCTTTGCCGGATCTATGGAATCAAACAAAACATGTAGTTAGCTTCTCGCTTGAATCAAAATTAACTGTCTTATCTATGTAGAGAATAATAATAAATAGCTATTAGTAAAATATGCTACTTGTAATAATGTCTAATTACTAGTGCGTGCTAAAACGATATGTTCATATTCAATTATATACAGTATATATAAGCTGTTTTATAATTTAGTGTGTTTTAAATGCAAATACATTATTCAAGTTACTAGTAAAACAACTGAATTTAGACAGATTACTATTTTACTTCTAAATAAACTGAGACATCATAGAAATGGACACTTTTTGTTTTTTGTTTATTTGTTATAATCATCAACAGTCTTATAAGTGTCTAAATCATATATTGATTTATTTAATAATGACAAACAAACCATTTTCTTTTCAATTACTGGACCCTTTATTAACAAAATATATACAGTAAGTATGTTATAAGGTAGAGAAACATATGGCCCAAAAGCTACGACGAAATGTTATCAAGAACAATGTATTTATAACGATAACCATTTTGGATCCATTATTGGACATTACAGCGCATAAATTGTTCTTGGCTAGTATTTGTCATAGATGACATTTACCTTTATTAATACTAGAATGAATGTTATGGCATTTCCAATGCAAGTTCCCGATTTTTAAATTGTTAATTTACGTGTATCTTACCTGGTGATCCATGTTTGTTGTTGCCATTGATACCATTTGTTAATGAACTCTTTCTCTGTAAAATAGCATTGATATGATTTAGTCTTTGAAAGCTATAATTATTAAACCTTTAAAAAAAACACACCCTATTTTCACTTTTGTTAAGATTACAGTCTTTGAAATGACTTAAGCCTATTTCTAATAAATATTATACAGGTTCATGTATCGGACTCAAGTGTATGCATCATTTGGTTAACAATAATTATGTTTAAAATGATACAACAGATGTCTTTAATACCTAGCACTGACTTTCAATATATAGAACACAAAAACCACTAAAAAAACAGTAGCAACAACAACATAAAAATAAATAAAATTAAATAATAATAAATAAATTTAGAAACAATTTTATTTTAAAATCCTGTTGTATCTTGAGCATGTGCCTTTGTTCGTTTGCATAATTAAATGGAGTCATTAACGAAATCCCACGTAACTGTTTTATTTTGAACTACATAACATGTGCAAGACTTCTTACACACAACATTCATGTGCGATAATTATAATATAAACGGTTACTACTGTTACATCTTTCGAGACTATTCAATTTGTTTAACTAGAAGTGATGAGATGGGTGGGATAGGCAGCGTGTAACTTGTAGAAAATAATATGAAAATACTCACAGACGAGGATGCACCTGATCTCATTCGTCTTGGAGACTTGGGGGAAGCATTTCCTGGGCTAGAAGATCCCGAACCTGAAACCACAAGTCAATACAAAACTGTCATTCAACTCTTATGCACGATGCCTGAAAACTGCATTTCAAGGTTATGTCAATTTAAATCAACAGAGCCATTATCAAATTTCCTATTCACTTTTCTGTAGCCTAAAGGACCTGGTCGTACCCATATATTGAACTGTATCTCTGTCTAAGTCTATTACAGTGTCCAAGAGAAGTATTGACACGATTGTAACGACTGCGCAGGTTAATCACAGCTTGTTTCAAAATTTAAATATCTACGTACATATGAATTAAGCCTATTTAAAATCTCGGTTCCACTTTTTCAAATTTTATTATTATTATTATTTTAAATTATTATTATTATTTTAAATTATTATTATTATTTTAAATTATTATTATTATTATTTGTAAATCTGTCTTGTTGCATATGCATCTAAAGATGTAAAAACAAATACAGTATCGGTGAAGGTAACTCACCACGTCTTTCTGACTGCCCGGACATGACTTTCCTCAAACTTTTTGGTGACTTCAGAGTAACTCGTGGAGAGGTCATCCCAGACTTCTTGTACGCAGTCACTAATCGCACTTCTAGATAAATATACAATAACACATTATTCACTATATCACATATTTTAAATACAATTTCATCTCATAACTTTTCATACACGCTATCCGAACCGTAGATACAAATCCAATCTACAAATAGGTTTACTCTAAAAGTGTGCCAAAGAGGGATAAATAAACTATTTTCTTTCTTTAATTAAGAAAAATTTTATTAATTAAATGTACATGTATTTGGAAATCGCCCGAAGGAAGTGGAATTGGATTGAACAAGAAACCACTAGAAACGTCCTCAAGGAATACAAGAACAAGAGGAATGGGAGAGTAAAGACAACGCAAAGAATATCAGTAATTGAAGAATCAGATGGAAGAAGACTGTGTCAAGCGTACCCTTTGAATACTATAAGTATCACATTTTAAATACATGTATACAGTGTAAATGATATTCACAAAACAATACTAAAAGTTTCTTGAGACACGCGTAATATTATGATATTTAACACAAACTGACTTTAGAGAAAGTTTAAAATTATTGTTAAAATCCATTCACAGTATAGATTAATATAACCACAAAGGAAATTTTTAATGGAAAAGAGATTAGTAAAATTCAACCATGAATTGCTACAATGTATGCATATAATAAAGCCTTAGATAAAAGCCATACAGAAACCTATCTATTTTGAACAGTATATTACTGTACGATCTTCGAAATGTTTAATTCTGAAGTGTCTTTGTAAACTTGAATGAGGTTATATCCATTAAAAGGTTATATTTTCTTGAGTCAATAAAACATTCCTGTATCCCGTTGTTGTGTAAGTGAATATATATTTAGATACACATGTATTGTTTATTTGAGTTTCGACGAGTATTGCCACACAATACACGTGATCATGCACACACAGAGAGGAATTGTATTACTTAGTTTTATTACAATATTAAATCTAAATTACAATAGGGACCCCATGATTTAAACTGGTTCCTTAGTGCAAACAGTGGTGTCTATTATATACATTCATGCAATACAAAAACATTTTCCACTGCAGGTGTTTGTTAATATAAAAACGACCAATCAGTGAGTAAACTCGCAAATTGTGCAGCATTCTAAATCTCACTTAAATTGAAATAAAAACATCTAAAAGTCAAATCTATACAAACCACATTTGCCACGTGATAGTAAAGTGTACGCTGAAATAACAAAGCAAGAAGACGTGGCCTGTGTTATATGCATGCAATTAAATATATCTCACGTTTTACACACATCTTATCTGTGCTCGACACTAAGGCTATTCACAGACTATATATGTATATGGTCAGCCCTGTTACAAATCAAAAACTGTTAATAATGCTCGATTTTAACATTATGTATTCAAGAAAATTATATTGCAACCCACGAACATTAAAGAACGCGTTGTGCTTCGAAAATAGGCCCGGACAGAGTGGGGTCAGGTGGGCCTATTTTCTACTATAGTCCTACTGTTTTGAGGGAGTCTGATCCCTATGGCATTTAGCACTGATTAAAAAAATACTTAATGAATAGTTTGAAATAGGGGCCTACCTTTGCCATTTGGCCCGGGCCTATTACCAGCTTTGCACGAGCCTGGTGTCAAAACGGTATCTTTGCAAATTTAAAACGAACCGCCAACAGAGATACGTAAATTGATCTTACCATTATCACAAATGTCAAAATCATCCATATTAACCCTCTCCTGTCCGTATGCCACAAACATCGTGTCATCCTTGAAGAAGTCTGCCAGTGTTGTTACCTGAGTACGATCCAACACATTTAATGGACATTATATGACATTTTATTTTTATAAATGTAATTAATGTATTATTAAAAAAGAAGACAACATGTATTTGATATCATATATATTTTTAGCATTAACCATCGGTGTGAATATAGATAACAATACGATATACAAATTTGAGCATTGGTGTGAACATTGATACTCATTCAAGATATCGATTTGAGTAATGGTGTGAATATGGATAGCAATTCGATATACAGATTTGAGTATTGGTGTGAATACTGATACACATTCAACATACATATCTGAGCATTTGTGTTAATATAGATAACATTTCGATATACAGATTTGAGCATAGATACTCATTCGAGTTATCGATTTGAATATTGGTGTGAATATAGATAGCAATTCGATATACAGATTTGAGTATTGGCGTGAATACTGATACACATTCAACATACATATCTGAGTATTTGTGTTAATATTGATAATATTTCGATACACAGATTTGAGCATAGTTACTTATTCGAGATATTGATTTGAGCATTGGTGTGAACACTAATACACATTCGATATATATATATATCTGACCATTAGTGAGAACAGGAATACACATTCGATATATAGTAATAAGCATTCAGACACGAAGCCGGAAGGGGTGGGTCGAGGGGGATCGGGGGTATTGCTGAGTTCCGTCTACCTGAAATTTCGATCCCTCCCGCTACGGGCCTGGCATTAGTGTGAACTTGGATACTCATTCAATATAGTAATAAGCATTAGTGTGAACATGGATAGAAATTCCATATACGCTTCATGGTATATATTTAAGGAGTGGACAACAATTCGGGTAGGATTCACTTCAGACTTTGTGCCTAGATAATCTAGTCTTCAGTAGTATGTAATTATGGTTATTTAAAATACAAAGTGCATATTCAGATAAAAACAACCAGTAGATAGGCGAATACTTTGGTTTTTCTTATAAGTAATAACAATAACAAAAAGTATAGCAGAAAGGGGAGCGGAGTAGTGTATGGGTTTTAACTAATTTTATTAAAATTTAAACATATAATGTCGTCATTTCAGTATTTTAAGTCTCTTACTCAAAAGATAAATAAAACTATATGTGTATATAATTAATATTATTGTGTTCAACATCATTCGACGGAATTTTAAAAACCCTGTCACTTATTTATTACAGTACAAAACAATTATTTAAATAGTTTTAGTTTAATACCATATCTTTGAAATTATACTCAATAAGACTAGAATTCAAGCACATTGTCCTTGACATTGCCAGATGGTATTTTGGGAACTACGTTTATAAATGATTCTAAAGTGCCATAGCCTCACCTGGTGTCCCTCTAACGTGAATATTTTCTTCACCGTACCACTGTCCATTTTAATAGCATCTGTGATGTCATTCATCACCTGATCAAACGAATGCGCGGTTTTTCTATTGAGTAAAACCCTGACAGCCTTTCTAGGCTTTGAGCCATTTCTAATAACAGTAACTAGCTTTGGTCTTATGAAGCTCTTGTCGTCTTCTTCAGAGTCTTTGGGCAGGGGAGAAATTCGCTCTTGAGAGTCCGAACGTCCTTTGATGTTAGGATTCCAATTTGGTGATGGCATACTAGTAGAATAATCCATTTTCTTGAAGAGATACGTAGACGCGCAGACGTAACTTTCTCCTTCAAGAAGCTGATCCAATGAGTCGATGCTCCTGGCGCCATCTAGTGTAAATATATGTCTCACACCTTTGGGAAGAATATCCTTGTTACATAGAGGACTCATCGTGAGTTCTGCAAGAAGTGATTCGAAAGTTCGAAATCGCTCGGGTGACACTGCGTACACCATTCCTTTGAAAAACCGGTCACCATTCCTGTAGAATCTAACTTTCTTTGCTCGTTTCTCTTCGGAACACTTGAGAATGCTGTGTCTGATCAGAACTCCGTGCTCACTGTGAGATGTTGGGCTTCGTGGTCTGGATCTGCTGTTTAAGTGAGACGAGCGGGTCTTATCATCGTAGTTGGAAACAGCGAAATGTTCGTCTATCACGTCACTCATGATGCTGCCAGCAACTACAAATAAATATAGTTATATCTGAATTGTATTTTGTATTTGATGGAGTACAAAAAACAAGTAATAAAACAAATACCCACCCCCCTCAAATAAAAACCACACACACACACACACACACACACACACACACACACACACACACACACACACAAACAACAAAATATAAAATAATATAAAATCGTTTTATGAACCAACCTGATCATGATACAAATATATGCTTGGAACATGTATACAAATGACAATCCAATGTGTTTGTCTAATAAATTTGTAAAACAAAATCAAGGTCTATAGGCCTATATCTTTATTCCAATATACAATGCATGGAGTGCCATTTGGCTAAGAGTAGATACATTTTATATTAATCTGGCATATACATTGTACTGGATATATATATATGGCCTTATATATATATGACACATATAGGTCCACTTAAATGAAACTCAGTAAAGTACAAACGCTTAGCACATTCAATAGATTACACGACTCAGTCACGCGTCGAATTAACACCCCCGTAAACATACTTATGACGTTTGTGAAGAACCGTGACCACACATAATAAAATACATACCCCATTTATCACTTTATAAGTTGGATATGATCTCATGGTCCCAAGAAAACGTTAAACAACACACACATTGTAAACCAGCTCACCATGGTTACTGGAAAGCCTAAAGGAACAGCACAAGTACCCGTAAACACAAACGCCAACTATTTTAAAGCCTTGATAACCAATCCCCACAAACTCCTGTTAGCATTGTACTTTATAAACTGCCCCCAATACTATCACACACCATTATACCACAGGTGAGCTCTGGGTGGCATCGTCACATAAACATATGTCGTCAGTTAAACGTCACCTGATTGTTTGGGATTACACACATCATTACATATATAATTCAGAAAAAAATATAAGTAAAAAGGCTGTACGTACACAGCAAGGAAAGGAAAGTTTTTTAATTTTTTAATGTGTACATACTTATGAATGGACGACGTTACAAAAATAGAAATGCTCTCAAAGAATGGGCGGTAAGTCATAAAGTGGGTACATATCAGGAATGGACGGCGTTACAAAAATGGAAATGCTCCCAGCAATGGGCGGTAAGTCATAAAGTGGGTAGATATCTGGAATGGACGGCGTTACAAAAATGGAAATGCTCCCAGCAATGGGCGGTAAGTCATAAAGTGTGTACATATCAGGAATGGACAGAGTTACAATAATGGAAATCCTCCCAGCAATGGGCGGTAAGTCATAAAGTGGGTAGATATCAGGAATGGACACGTTACAATAATGGAAATGCTCCCAGCAATGGGCGGTAAGTCATAAAGTGTGTACTTATCAGGAATGGACACGTTACAATAATGGAAATGCTCCCTGCAATGGGCGGTAAGTCATAAAGTGTGTACTTATCAGGAATGGACACGTTACAATAATGGGAATGCTCCCAGCAATGGGCGGTAAGTCATAAAGTGGGTAGATATTAGGAATGGATAGCGTTACAATAATGGGAATGATATATAGACTTGAACTTTTATATGGTTGTGGATTGTCAAGTTTAATATGTGACCATAAGCAGGCCCGAACGGAGAGGGGATGGGATAGGTCGGCCAATTGACATGGGCCTACAATTTTGAGAGGGCCCACCTTTCCTGGTATTTAGCACTGATTACAAAAATACTTAATGAGCAGTTTGAAATGGTGCCCAATGGCCTCGGCCTTTTACCAGCTGTGCACGGACCTGATTATAAACGTACATTTGTATTTTCTGTTATCTGTTGTTTTATCAGTGGGTTGGGCTGTATATCATGAAAGGGTGTGTCACTTGGATTATAATTAAATGTATACATACACGCACATAGGTACTTAAAGAGGCATTTACTGAAAGACTATGGGCAGTTAACATGAGCAAAAAAAAAAAAAAAAACTCAGTCTTTGCTATATACTCAAACCAGCATAATTAAACAATTGCATTTTCATAAAGCACTTATGATAGCATAGAAACGTGGCATAGACCATCTTGATATAAATTACTGTATAGTATCAAGTGTTCTTTGTGTGTAGGTATTTCTATAAAGTATTTAAAAATATTATGAACATACACTACATATAAATTTAATACAAATGACACATGGGCGTAAATCCCGGGGTGGGGGAACACTATATAAAAATTTAATAGAAATGACACATGGGCGTAAATCCCGGGGGTGGTGGTAGGACACGCCCCCCAGTTTTTGGACAGGGTGGGACGACTATATAATTATCCTCCCACTTTTTGCTTAGAAAAACTGAAAATTTCAGTGAAATTAAAATGCCTAAATAATAATTTTTACCAGTATTTCTCTTTACTGTATCAATGTAACACTTTAAACCATGTCTTAGCGCAAAAATACCGAAGTACACAAGTGGTTTATAATGGTGGGGGATGGGGGAGGGCTGCGTAATGGTCCGCCACCCTTTTTGGACAAGGGTGTGTTCCGTCCCCCACTTTTAGGAACGGATTTTCGCCCTTGCTGGATACTGTGCTTTTTATTAAAAATGAATACGTCTTTATGAATTTGCCTGCACATCATTTCGGCTTAAATTTATCCAGATATGATTTTTTCACTTTAGGGCAACTTGGATTTTATTTTTTGATCAGTCACATCATACTAAAACAGAAATATATTTTAATTATTTTTAATTAAAGTACCTTTGAAGTAAGGTTACCATTTTATAAATCATCTCTTTACAGTGATTTAGAATAATGTTTTTAATTTAAACATAGTTTGGCCCCCAATGGCCGATATTTATTGTCGCAGGGCTAGGGGTGGGTCGTTAAACCACTGTTCAATCAGTCAATCTTTGAAGTAAGGTAAAATTGTTTTTAATATGTAACAAACTGACAATTCTAGAAGTCTTAACACAGGATACTTATAATATTCAGACTAGGAACATTCGTTGCCAAAATTTATACGTGCTATTGCTATCAATGCATTAAGTGTTTGATCTCTGGTTAAGGAGGAAATGAAAATAAATATTTAACGACACCATCCATCCTCTAGATTATTATGACGTGCCTACGTGCGTATTGGTTGGGGCACGCCCCAGCCCGAACCAGGAGTCTTAAGGGGATGGCGCCTGGCCCGGGGGGGGGGTGACAAGGTGAAAATGAACGACACCCCGTCATCATCATAATTATTATCGTTTCTCTTTTACGAATGGTTTCAACAGACCACGACACCTCATCATAAACATTTCTTTTCTCTCTTACTAATGGTTTCCAGAGGCCACGGCACATATGCTTGAACACATTAGATTTACCAGAATGTTAATGCATTCCCATATCCACTTAAAACTGTAGCAATGGTAAGGTCCGCTGCTGTTTGAAACCATGCAGAAAATGCGCATTGTGCTAACGACCGTCCGTTTCATGGAAGTGGTCAAAAGTGTTTTACTGGCCACCATTAATGGCATTGACGTTCACGTTCGTCATTACAGGGAAAAAGATTTAATAAATAGCCTTGTTGTTTTATATTTCCATCAGAGATTCCTTAATGTGCATTTAGGCACCAGTGGGCTTCAGTATACAGAACAATTTATTTATTAGCAGGATGATAAGCAATGCGCGAGATTTTTATCATTTCGGAGGTTTCAGCGAAATCGGCGTGAAATCTATTTCAACGTTCGATAAAAGGCTTTTAATTATACCCCGGGGTATTGACGAACACGTATGAAGCTGTTCGAAAAGGTCACCCAAGGTAAAGAGGATTTATGTATGTTTCGAGATGATCATCATTCAGTATATTCAGACCTTTGTATTTTGTTTAAAGTTGTACATTTAATGGAACTTAGTGATGTCGATGAAGTATAAATCATTTCAACTTGTATTTGAGTATCTGAGCTTCATATAAAGCTCACTTAGGACAGTTTATTTTTATTATTCGTTTCACGAATCCACCGACCCTCTAGTTTGCTAAATTAAAATAAAATCAAAAGTGAAAATTCACACTTATTTTATTTTTGTCAACTGTCCTGAAGGCTAGAAAAGAAAAAAAGAAAACAATCTGCAGTATTGTTTAAACAAAATCATCAAATTTACATTTTGAAGTTGAATAAAAATAATTCATAGGGGGTGAATATAGAAGTATGCAGAAATATGACCAGTCGAATGAGTAAAACTGGTAAAATTAATTTTATAACAAATTTTATATTCCCCTCCCAAGACATTTTTAAACTTTTTTTCCGTCCTCTTACCCTATTTTGGGGGGCCTATGTTTGAGAAACTAAAAATAAAAATCTCTGGTCTTAAGGACATCACGCTGCGAGCATAGAGGTCGCTAATTATATTTAGAATTTAAATTTTTATACATGTATACACGTTATTACACGAACCCTTGTTACATTAAACGAATTTAGTGATTGGTGTTTCCTTGTGAGAGCAAGTATAATAATATTGGCCTCAAAAAAGTTCCAAAAGTAATAAATAATCCAGGGGGTGTTTAATGGGTTGAATTTCACTTTTTGGACACAATTTTTTCCCATTATAATTTGATCGTCTTTGTTATAATTTTTTTTAAATATTTTTGAACCCCTTCCAAATATTCTGTATTCGCCCCTGCCCAGCACATTGTTTATTCAGCCGTTATCCATATAACATTAACCTCTTTCCTGGAAAGACAGTTTACAAAAAAAATCTATTGTCAGTCCAGAATAGTGTGCTTGAACCTTAATTTTGTAGCTCAAATGGTTGCGTGTCTGCCTGTGAACCGGTCGGTCGACGGATCGATTCTTCTCAGTGTACCCATTTGCAGTCTAGGCTATTTTCCACAACAAGTGGTCCACAACTGGTCATCTAAGGCCGTGGTATGTGTTGTCCTGTCTGTGGGACGGTACATATAAAAGACCCCTTGCTGCTTATCGCAATGAGTAGCATATGTGGCGGCAGCGGGTTTCCTCTAAATACATAAGTCAGAATGACCATATGATTGACGTCCAATAACCGATGATAAAATATAAATCAATGTGTTCTAGAGGCGTCGTTAAATAAAATAAACTTTACTTTAAAACCACACAAATATATCCACACATAATATTAATAATAATTTACATTTCATAACTCTTGTTTGGCACATTGTTTATTCAGCGACTATTAGGTGTCAAACATACAATGTTTGCGTCTCATGGTCTTCAGAATAAACCCGCTACCTCCACATACACATATCTTTCCAAGTAGCAGCAAGGAATCAATGATACAGGCTTTCCATCGGACAGGCTAACAGGCACCACGGCATTTGTGATACCAGTTATGAACCTGTTAATTGTATCAGAGTGTCTTTATCATGTGAGCTGTTTTTACTCAGTTTATTCAGACCAGTCTGATATTAACCTGTAATTGTGCTAATGTGGCATTCTCGTGACCAATTCTTTTACTCATTCGAGACGATGTTCCCGTAATCACATATCCTACTAATGCCCAAAACACACTGGCCAATAATCGTTACGTCACACGTACGCTATCGTTACGATTAGTAGACCAGCACGATTACTGCAGCCATTTGGAACAGTTCTCGTTCCGAACAGTAATCCACACCTAGTGTATCAAAGAATATTATATGTACTTTCACATCTGTCGGAAAATGAACATAAAAGCTCAATTTGATATAATGAAAATCTGTTTTCAATAAATAGAGTCTTGTGGATTCTTGGCGTGTTAGCATGAAAGTGGCATTTTTGCTATCTGCAATATTTGGCATTAAATTAGTATAGTGTATCTGATTATTGGAAGAGAAGTACTATTTCCACGCTTTCATTGGCGTAACTAGCCGTTGTTATTGAAAGCATCATAGAAATGTGTGAATCGTGGCATATGCGATACAAAACAGTGACATTCAAGACAGTGACGTGTAGAGGGGGTAGGAACCCTCCGTTTTGAAAATAACATTGTCTTTGAAGTTATAAAATAGGGTGTCCAATAATTTAACGTCGTATACTAATACAACTCACCAATATAAACACACTCTTAAACACGTTTCTTTTATTAAAAGTATTAATACTATATAATATTACCCTCATTCAACATCTATGCCTGCAAGTTAAGATTTCATAAACTGAACACAAATCAAACACCATCAGTGGCAAGTTCACGAGAGTGAACGCTCATGGTCGCCTGCTATACTGGTGTTTTTGCGCATTATGTTAAATAAATGTTGTGTGATAAAAGTAGACTGCAATCAGTCAAATTGTTCGCGAGTGCACACCCTCCAGAACACTTCTCGGATGTCAAATATGCAAGATTACATAGAAACAGAGGATGATAACGTCATAATTGGATGACATCACAATCGATCGCTTACGTATGAAAGGCATTACAACAAAGAAGGTGTATCAATGGGGAAAAAATTCTTGCCGTGTAAGGACCTTACGTTGATAATTATCGACTTAAATGCAGGTCTTAAGATAAGTTTAAATTATGTTTGGAAAACAACTTCTGTATCGCCATGAATTTCATCGTTGGCAAATGTGATGTAACCTGATTATACCATCGGTTGAGGACTATGAGTATGATGTCACGAAGTAGAGTGACATGACCTCCACTGCTACCAGATTACAGGTATAAACAAAACAAGGTTCATATGAAAAGTTAAGTCTAGATGTCAAATCTCCATAAGCAACTGCGTTTACCAATTTGTTTCATATTAATTCATGAAACTAGTTTGAAAATCTTTTCAAATGTCTTCTGATGTTTTAATAACAAAAATAGCATTTTGAGAGCAAATATGTTCACGAGTTTCACGAATATCACGAAGTTATCACGATTAGCCTTTTTCGGTGATTCATTTAAATATATTTATAATCATTTATCCACAGTATCACTCACAATAACTGATTTTATTTGTGGAGTTGAGAGTGTGTCGTTAAAGGAATATATCTAATAATAATAATAATTGTCGCCTACTATACTTGAGACTACGCCGATAATATATATATATGTATGTATGTATGTATGGATGGATGGGTGTGTGTGTGTGTGTGTTTGTGTGTGTGTGTGTATGTGTGTGCTAACAAGAAAGGTTACAACAGGCCAGAGCTATGTTTTGATGTATTTTGTTTCCTACAGTCGCCATCACTAGTGTTGTATTAAGACACACACCACTGTCTTCATGATGCTGTGAATTGTAAAGAAATAGATTGGTTCCGTGTTCACAGATGGAATGCGACAAGTCTAATCAAGGAAAGAGAATCAGCCTGTGCTAATTGACCGGGAAGTTTGGAAATCCAAGACCACACTAATCCACATATTGCCAAGATGAATGATATACCTAGATATAGCTTACAACCAACCACACGATTATATATCTAATGACATAGAGCGGGTCATTCACATGTTAAGTCCGTTCACATTTAATATGAACTACTGTGACGCTAGTGTGAATATACCATATCTAACATGAATACTACATAAGCAGCATACTACGTCAGTTTGAATTTATCACCTGTAACATAAATATTGTATAGACAGCACACTGAGGTCAGTTTGAATTTATCACATGTAACATACATATTGCATAGACAGCACACTGAGGTCAGTTTGAATTTATCACATGTAACATAAATATTGTATAGACAGCACACTGAGGTCAGTTTGAATTTATCACCTGTAACATAAATATTGTATAGACAGCACACTGAGGTCAGTTTGAATTTAGCACATGTAACATAAACAGTGTATAGACAACACACTGAGGTCAGTTTGTATTTATCACGTGTAACATAAATACTGTATAGACAGCACACAGGTCAGTTTGAATTTAGCACATGTAACATAAACATTGTATAGACAACACACTGAGGTCAGTTTGAATTTAGCATATGTAACATAAACACTGTATAGACAACACATTGAGGTCAGTTTGAATTTAGCACATGTAACATAAACACTATATAGACAACACACTGAGGTAAGTTTGAATTTAGCACATGTAACATAAACACTGTATAGACAACACACTGAGGTAAGTTTGAATTTAGCACATGTAACATAAACATTGTTTAAAAAAACACACTGAGGTCAGTTTGAATTTAGCATATGTAACATAAACACTATATAGACAACACATTGAGGTCAGTTTGAATTTAGCATATGTAACATAAACACTGTATAGACAACACATTGAGGTCAGTTTGAATTTAGCAC
>JAULBS010120481.1:0-14232 GCA_032355785.1 Symmetromphalus regularis | reverse complement strand
CAAAACTCTAGTCCTTTTTCGCCTAGGTTCACGCAAACAAAAGTAATCGACAAAAATTCATGTTCCAAGTAGCGTAAATAGACTATAGCTACTGGCATGCACAGTTGAGTCACATAGCACACTAAACGACATCAATGTTAACGTTGTTGAATTAAGTAATGCAACAATAACAAAATTATTTCTTAACTCACCTGTATTTTGCAAGAAAAACAATTTCTAATGTTATAATTAATTTGCTAGTGCCAAATTGCGTCCCATTCTTGCGACTATTGCACGTAGCTGTGAGAAACATGTTCCCGCCAAAACACATTCCATGGTATCGTGATTGCAGACCAAACAGATGTGTTTGACCTAAGAGGTGAACGATTCCAAACGCTGTTATGTGACAAATCACTTTTTAAAACCTGCCCTAATGTTTCATTAAATCTCAGAGTGGAAAAGAGCAGTAATCTACACTTGTGTCCCAAAAATATTTTTGACTTTTTCCTGCATATTTTTTACATCTATTTGATCAAGACTTGTATTGCCAATGTGTGTGGTGAGATATTTAAAAATTCACAATCATTGTTTATTCGAAAGTAACATACGACTCATTTTGGATAGAGGATGCATTTTGGCACTTTAGGATATCTGGGTCCGGTCTATTTTTGTACGGCTTGTTTACAGCGATTCTTCGCACATGTCAACCATGACATCGGAATAATTATGTTACAAAAATACAAATCTTCACTTACAGAATTTTTTTTTAAAATGTGTGAAATTTACTAAAAATTCACTTTTTAAAAGGTTGAGTGATACACACCACTCATTTGGCATTGTAGATTCACTAAATAATGTGCAACATCAAAACATACCAAAATAAGCAACAATTGTCACTGGCAGAGCTCACAAACATGACATTGTGTCGTCTTCGTAAATTTAGAAAGTCACGTGATATAAGTTTTACAGCACGACAAATAGACTTTAACGCTGTCTAAAAATAGACCAGATCAGGATACGAATTTCTAAAACGTCATCAGCCGACTATGTAGGGATTTTTCTTTTTTTTTCAAATATATAACCAAATAACATTTGAAAGATTTGTTGTTTGATTTTAATAGTAACATAACCAAAGTAACATAACTCGAGGATATATATATATATATATATGTAATGTCTACTATTGTTTAATTCACTTCACAGTGGCACCTCCCTTTTGACTTTATTAGAAAAACCTTTTAAATATTTTACCTTAAATTCCCTGTAAATCAATTGTATGTAAGTGGTCTAATTTTTTTTCATTCTAATTATCTTTCTAAATAGTTCATAATCTTCAGTCTAAAATAGTAAAAATTTCCAATACGATTTTAACATTGAAACTTTTTTCATTTTATTAATCTGACTAGGCTGAAGTGTAGGGGCCCTGCAGGTACTTGGGGAGAAATTTTTTTACTGAGACACTTATCAGATAGGGACCTGGAGTACCTCAAAGCCTAGGGGCCTGGCCATGGGTTAATAGGGCATTGATTGGGAGTATATATCGGAAATACATGTGGCCTTGTCCAAAATACTGTAGGGATATGTAAAATATTTTTAGTAACATTTCAATGAGCTGGCTTGCAGTATTTATTAAAAAAATAAGTACAAGAATTTTTTTTAGCCCAGTACAACACCATAGCAATGTAGACTGGTTTATGACTGTATAATTTGATAGTAAAGAACAGGTGTAACAACATCACACCCCTAAACAATAAAATGACATTGGTGTGAAAAATTAAGGTATCATAAGGACTGCACATTCAGAGAGTCCAGTAGCATGTGCCATCATTTACAAAAATGTGTCAGTTGTTAATTTGATGTCAGATTGGCCATAATGCACTTATTTGATAATTAATGTGTGAACTGACAGTGTGTTAAATAAATATTTATCTTGCAACTGATTTCATATTTTCTATTGAATTATGATTGGTAATGTTATTTCAAGTGATGGCACTAGTTTATTCAGCAGTGGGAAGTGGTGGTTGCATGATGCACAATAATGGATTGGTGCTGATAAATTCAATGGAAAATATAAGATTGAGAAAATATGAAAACATTTAGCACTGCAATATTTCACATTTACCAGTCTGTTAAAAATTGCAGTCTTTCTACGAAAACAAAATGTTCATACATCATTAAAATATTTTTTTTCTTTCGTTCTATGCATATTCTTTGGTAGTAATATATATTGTTGCTCTCTTATTTGCTTCATTTATGTTTATGATGAATGTATATTACATAAAGCAATGTACATATGTTTTTCTTTTTAAATACATTTTAGCTTTTCGTCGGAGTTATAAAGTATGGCATGAGCCAACTTTACGGGCTATGTACAGGAGACGGGAGGAGGTAGGACCAGAACCAGAAAGACATCGATCAGAGTGGATTAGCTGGTACTTTATTTTTTTCAGTCTTTTTAACTGCAATGTGCCTTCTCTTCATTAATAATGGGTCTATGCCAGCACAGCCAGGGAGGCAAGAGGGAACATTTGTCCCCCAATAATACCTTTTTTTTTGCGACAATATTTACATTTATTAAGTACATTGTAGTCACCCTTCAAATGACTGATGGTGCCCCTATTCAGTCTTGCCCAGCTTTCTAATATTTAAATGGCTGTGCCGGCCCTGTGGGTATATAAAAAATCTAAACAAAAAGGAATATTAAATGAAACCTAAGGATTTATTTAATCATTGATTTTAGTAGAGGTGCAGAAATGGAAAGTATCTCAGTAGGACCAATATCAACCAAAATTTAATAGTTCCCCTGAATTTTACTTGTCTTGTCAATTTACAGCACATTTTAATATTGTTATAATACAAACTTCACTTCAAATGGTTAACCATGTAACCAAAATATCTTGAGAACATTTTTATTGTAAATTTTGTTTCCCACTATATTATTGTTTATTACAGGAACTATGAGGCTGAAGTGTTTGCATTTGGAAAACGACTTGGAGAAAACTTCACAGAAGAATCACTCAGAACAGCATTCACACATAAGTATGAAACAAATTTTTTTTAATCAAAATTATATATTGGACATTTTTCACAGTATAAGTAAAATGTGGTATAAGAACATATTAACCAAACGATTTTTCGTTATGGATTAATTCAACTTTTCATATATTTTGTTTTTATCTTTTGTGTGGTTTATAACTTTTTAATGCTGATTTTTAATGTTTTTGTTTTAACAACAACACTGGAGCACCTTGATTTATTAATCACTGGCTATTGGGTGTCAAACATTTGTAATTTAAACACATAGGAATTAAGTAAGGTCACTGGTACAATCATATTTATTAAATGTTTATTTTAACACCAGTCCGATTCAGTCATTTTTTAAATAGCTGACCTCTGTTACATGTATCATCAGTTTTATGTGATCAGCATATATTTGGGGTATATTTAATCTTATATTTTTGTCAGGTCATATATTGAAAAAGAAGAGAAACGAAGAATTGACCTTGGGATTGACCTTAATGCTGCACCACTGGGACTTAATGACAATGAGGAACTGGCAGAAATAGGTTTAGTGTTTTATAGAGTGGCACATTTTATTTAAGAGGGCTTTGTTATCTTTTTGTATGGTGTTTAAATACTATGGCACATTTTTTTCCATTTGATTTTATTGCTTTAATTAGGAGTGAATAAATGCAAATGAACATCTGCAAGGACTAGTTGAAAAATAACCACCCATCCAAAGTTTAATCTTTTTTCTGACTAAGTGTCTTTTTCTTTATATTTTATTACTTATCTTTCACCAGTTTTAAATTAGTATCATTATGAAGTGAATCAAAGAGATCTCAGTAAATTTTGGTTACACTAAATGAAGCGAAGTTTCCATGATAACAAGATTAAATGTTGTGTCACATACCAAATTAGCATATTTTTGTGGTATTGAGATATTTTTCACGTTTGAATCCTTGCTTTAATATTAAAAATAAAGAATTTGTTTAATGTAAAAACTTGCACTCTTCCATATATTATATGACAAATTATTGCATAGCAGTGTTATACTTCTCAATTAACCAGATTAGATTTTATTGGTAATATTCTCTTTCATCGAGTTAATTAATAGCAAACATAAACAATGGTATATACTACAGATACAGAAATTGGAGAAAAACAGAACATAACCTGTTTGAAAGTGTATATTTTATGTTTACGAGTATTCCTGTATGTTTACATACAGATTTATGCACATTTCTTGTAGGTCAAGAAGTGTCTGATTGTTACATAAAGGCCTTTCTAAGACATTCATACCCCAGAATGTTTGAAGAAGGAATCTGGTTAGTCACTGTTTTGTGTGTTGATATTGACAAAGCTTTTAAAGAAAGTTTTTTGAAGGAAAATAATTTATGTTGTGAAAAAACTAAAAACAAAACTTTAAATTACATACAAGTTTAAACATTTTTAAAGTTAATCAAACTGAAAAATGATGTTTTTCTTTTCTTTAGGGATTACAATCTGACAATTGATATTAATAATATGGCTTCATTTGTTTACTATAAATCCTTTTACTTAAGTTATAAAATGTTTATTAGCAAATCATCATGTTAAAAAAATAAACTCAAATAGTTTTTAAAGTTTAGTACATATTAATATGTCTTTAAATTATGTTTTCTAGTGCTATCACCAATTACCTCACCACAGATGAAATGCTGGCTAATATTGCACAACATATTGGAATTAAAGACCTCATGTTGTGTGCTGTAAGTAGTTTGTCAAATAGGTTGTTGTCATTATTAAAGGTGCTCTTTAATTAATGTATGGATAGATAAAAATTATTTTCAAATGTTAAATTTGTGTTAAACAGGGATGATAATTTCCTGCTGATCGTCTATTTCATGAGTTTTGGGGATTGATTTTGACACTTGTCGATATTATTCCAAATCTGTTGATAAAATAAAGTGGTGGGTGGGTGGCAGTACCCCCAGCAGTAAGGAAGAACCAAGTTGAAGCGATCACTTCGTGCTCTCGAAGCAACCAAATAACAATTCAACGTTTGATTTTTTCTCCTGCAACAAACCCCCCTCCTGATCGTCCTCCCAATCATTCACTATACGTTCCCTCACAATGAACTGCCTTTTTAGGTTTGACCTGTTCTAATACCTAGTTAAAGACATACAACCATGTTTTTGCACCATATCTAAAAATCTCTCTTAAATAATTTTTCCATGAATGAAAAAATAATATATTAAAAACACTCAGTCATGCTTTCAATATCGTGTGTTTTAAACATTTTGATTGTTTATATTATTTTCTTTCAGGATTTTCCACCCGAGATGGAAACATTAAGTAAAACATTCAAAGCTGTTGTCGGTGCTCTTCACGAGGATCAGGTATGACTGGAATGTCTCAGATATTTTGTCATTAATGTATTCTTCATAACCTATTTAAATTAACTGACCCTATTTACTCGACACAGTCAGATGTTTGGTTATCACAGCTTTTATTGTTTAATCATTTAATGTACATGTTGTTTAAAATGTCTTACTTGCAATATAAATTTTGTTACCTCCAGTATGTTTTTGATCATCCTTTTGAAATGTTTTTCATGAAACAATAAAAACATGTGCCTTAAAACTGATTGCCTTTTAACTTTGACTTTCTGTAGTATAAGTCTTAGTATGGATCTTCAAAACAAAAATGTTCTGATTAAGCAATTCTGTATCATATATTTACACACATCCTCTGTACTTTGAAAATTATTTCATTCCATTTATAAAACAATTGTTATGGTATCATGTTTTTTCCTATTAGTCTCTAGTGCCATTTGTCTTTCTTTGCTGGACTTGTTTAAAACCTAAAAGAGATTCATTGGATTATATTCAGTTGATTTGATTTATGTAATGTAAAAAAAAAAATTATTCTCTAATGATATGAAGAAGAAAATTTTATTTAAGCTACTCTATTGCTTGGCTGAATATTTTTGGGTTATTTTGTTTGGTTTTTTATCTTCCCTACAATGTCAAGGACAAAATATTGGTAGAGGTAATTATATTTTCAGGCCCATCTTTTTGTCTGTTTAATGATGTTAAGTTTTTATTTTGAAGGGTCAAGCCAAAGCTGAAGGACTAATCAGAGATTTTGTTCTGCCACAGTTGATTGGCAAAGATATCAATGAAATGTGGAACATAGTTAATCCCATGGGATTGTTAACAGCTGTGTTGAAAGGCCAGGGAAAAGAACCACCAGAACCTAGGTACATTTAGTTTGGACACTTAATATGTTAGATGTAGTATAAAATATAAATTATTTATTTTGTTACAATCAAACACATTCTTTTTTCTCTTATTTTCTTTTATCTACCCATGAACAAATTGATTTTAAAATATACGTGGGGAATTTGTAATAAACATTTAAAAATAGTATTGACCAAAAAATCACAGATTTTCTTCTTCAGTTTCTGTTGAAGTGTACTTCAAGAGGAATAATTTGATGAGTTGGTTCACATACATGGTTTGATGTGATTAAGAAAGATTTGGTCAGATTTGTTATTGATACCAGATTACGTTTTTATCTCACGTCTTAAGATGAAACTCAAACTGACCCAAAGAATAAAGATTATGGTCTCTATTTGCAGGTTGTTGTGGTCGTCGGCTTCTCAAAACATGCTTTCTCTCTACTACGTGGGAATCTATAGTAACAAGCAACTCATTGGCAAATGTGAGTTTTTAAAGCTAAAGTATAAAACCGTATCTCTGCAAAATTTAGTTCACAGGATATTTCAAAATGTAGTAACAGTTTGAACTAAATGGCCATTATTTTCCATAATTTGTGTTACTGTCTTAAAAAGAAGGATTGACTTCAAGTTTCAATCCACATTTTACCAACTTGTTTGTTTAAAGTCGGATAAAGAGCTTCATCACGAAGTCGATGGATGGTAGTTCAAGTCTTCAAAAGTTCATTTATTTTAATCATTGATTGCTATGTATTTCTGTGTATTGTCACAATGATGTTACAGTAATATAATTTAAGTATATAAATGTAATGTCTGTATGTAATTAGTAGTGTTAAATATTTACTTGATATGGGGGAACTGTAATAACTCTTTGTAATGGAGAGTTATTGGGTCATCGCTCCATTACTGAAAATTAATGGAGCTTTAAGACAGTAGATTGACATCATAGGTGTATTTTAATTTTGAGTCCTGGGTTAATGTCACCACAACCCTTAAGGTAATATAAAGAATTTCATATTTTATATATTTCACTGAATAAAATATTGTATTGTTTTTCAGCTCCTGGTGAGACAATTCTCATTGCAGAAGAAATGGCCGCTCGTAATGCCCTTCAAAGGATTATGAGAACCACTGACTACCGAGCACCACTGACACTGGGCAAGCTGGCAGAAAACTTGAAACTGGACTATGACAAAAAGAACATTAGTGTAAAGGATATACCTGGAGGTGAACAACAGGAAAGATTAGAACAAGCTTGAGATGGAAACAAATTGCAATTTGTAAAAACTGAAACAAATTATAATTGTGAAAATCCTTAAGTGTAGACTCACACTGAATTGATGGTGATATGCAACATAATACCGACTAAGCAAAGGCCAAGTGTTGTATGTCTTTTTGTCAGTTGGGGAGATGAGATATTTTAATCTATATATTTCACTCACAGTGTCATGGAAAGGATTCAAGAACTTTGTGAAATATTTAGGTAACAAAATACTGTGTGTGTGACTGCATAATCATGACATAACAAGTGGTTGTAAAATATATCTAGACTGGTCTGTTCATGGCTTCTGGTATGTGTGTCTAGTTACCCCTTGACCAAGGCATTTGTTACTAGAACATAAATAAGTGCAGTTCTGCATCATGTTTTGATCCTTTTGAAAAATTGATCCTCTTCAGTGGGCTATTTTTTATTCCAACCATTTCCTCATGACTGAAGTATGTGCAGTCCTGTCTGTGGGAAGGTCCATATAAGATTAATTAAAAAGAGTAGCCTTTGTGATGTTAGTAGGTTTCTTCTGTGAACTATGTGTCAAAAATACATTGCATTTAACAACTAATAGCTTCTGATTAATTAATATGCTGAGGCATCATTAAACAATGGTTTCCTTTCCTGTTGGCAAATGTGATAAAACATTGGCAACTCAGTCGTCTTCTATTCACTAGATTTATCTGACAATATCTTATTTTTCAAAATGCAAAACAAAAAATGTTCCCAATGGGAGAGATAGGATAATCCGATATGAAAATATATACTTGTTTAACTTATTCAAAAAATTAAGTGGTCAGGTACATGACTAGATCTGTCAATGTTCGTTTGTGACCATTTAAAGTTGAGATTTGCTCATTTGAGCATTTTTCAATTACTTGTATAAATATAATGAAAAATAAATGTGGAATAAACAAAACTATTTTGTCTTATTATTGTTGAAATTATCTGCTGGCAGCTGAGTTTATGCAAGACAAAACTTATTTCCTCAGTCTCCATTAATGTAAGATTTAACAATTTGGATTGGTAATGACATATTTAAAAACACGTTATCGATAGATGTTGAGTTACACATGGATATATCACCCACATGACATATTATAACAATATTATGATCATTCAATGAATTCAAACGTTCTGATATAAATGAAAATTTCATTTGTGACATAAATGTTTTGAATAAAGTTTCACTTGTATCACGAATATATTATGAAAACTGTGAAATGTGTTTACCTTAAAGAAAAGAAAATAAGTAAAATTCAAGAATAATATTGATCTCTTTTTTTTGTAAACGGTAATGTGACTCAAGTGTAAATAAAGCAAAAACAGCAATATAAAATTTTAAGATTATCTTTATTTTTTACATATAAACATTGGAATGCAAATGCATAGTAAAAATGCTAATTTTTTTGTTAATAAACAATACCAAATATAAATTCTTTTATTGTAAATCTTTTATATATTAAAATCTATCAAACTATTCTCAAGCACCATCAGACTCTGTAACAAGACAGACTTGATTCACAAGACTGAAATCATTAAAAATTTAAACCAATCTTTATAACAAATATGAATTATATAATAAACTTGCATAGATAATAAACAATTATATTTATGATGCATAATTGCCTCAAATTATGCTTAATGGCTATGAGTGAGTCATGATGAGTTCACGAAGATCATAAAATACTTCAGTATTAAATATTTTTCCAACAATCACTGTCGGTTATGTAGTAATGATTCTAGCTGGTTGACATTCTATGATCAACATACTGTCAGCAAATACACAAAGAGGCGGAGGGTGATTGGTGTGGTGGGGATGTGGTTATGGTGTGGCTGATATCATGAAATTGCTCATATTATTGGAAGAAATGTCAACTTTAGTCAACCTATGATACATCTGTATATTAATATCTTGAAATTACTACATAAGACCTACGGTTTGTTGGAATTGGTAATTTGTGTAAACTAAATAATTTTAGGTAATCCATTTCATTTTGTATAACTCATTTATAAAATATGACTTCTTGTAAATGTCTTATCAACAGAAGATGAGTCAAGTAAAATTAACCATGATGTTACACATTAACAAAACAATCAGCAAAATAATAATAATAAATTATTTTGGTAGGCCTAACCTAATTGTTTCCTTAAAAAGTGGTCACTGTCAAAGTTTGTTCACATGCTTAAAATGCTAATGTCATGGATAATCAATGGAATTCATGAATCCTCAATAGTGACTATACTATTTACAGTAGGAAAACATAGTACAGAAAAGCAGTGTTATCATACATTTACACTGTGGAAATAAAGTTTTGTATCTCTTGTTGGGGAAGTGCTGTTAAACATTTTATGATATCTGTTTCGCAGGAGGAAAGCAGCATTCTTGGGCTGGCGTTGACGAGTCAGAATTCCTTTCTTATTTCCAACAACTCGTGTGATTCCTGGTTAAAACAGATTCATAAATTAAAGTGTCAAAGATTTGCTGTCATAATTTGGGAATTTGCTTTTGTCTATTTTTCTCTATAATTTATGAATTTCATTTCCTTGAAAATAAGTAAAACATACAAATTCAAGTGATTTTTAGAATTAATTTTAATTAAATTTTTTATTATTTTGTTTTCAAAAGTTATTTCAGTTACATATATATATTTTTTTAGCAAAATATCACCAATAATTAATAACTACGTTGCCAAAAATGTTTTTTGTTTTAATTTGAATAGTACAAATATTTACCTTGAGCTGTCATGAAATCTGCAAAATTCCAAACCATTTCACCAACCAAGAATTTTCCTCGTTTAGCATCAAAAGCTTTATGATATTCACCCATAAACTCCATCTGAAACTCCTCGGTGAACACAAAGGAAGGATCCTAGAAAATAAATATACTCAATTTGTATAAAGATGTTTCTTATTCAAGAAGAATAACATTTACAAAACACACCTGATATCCAATTGTGTATCGATTAAATGAAAGTTAACAATTTATATAATTCTGTGAAATATTAATAAAAAGGAACTGCAATAAATCTACTTCGTTAAAAATTTATGCTTGTCTCAGCATATACATATTATTGTATCTTTTTGTTTGTTTTGTTTAACGATACCATTAGATCCTATTGATTTATTAATTATCGGCTATTGGATGTCAAACATTTAGTTATATTGACACACAGTCATGTATGAGCCAGTCCCCAATGGGTTTTGAACCTGTCATCAGCTTGAGAGTCTGACATTCTACCACTGGACCACTGAGGCTCACTTATTATTGTGTCATGCATAAGCAGTGTAGGATTGAAACTGGAAAAGTTGTATCTGAAATTTATAATTTTGCTTAATAACAGACATTTCCTGTCAGTTATGGGGAGTCATTTTTAGTAGAAGCAGATATAGCTTTCACAGTTGTTCAAACTGTATGTATTACTATTTTATAGTTTATGTGTATGATAACATAATAGCCTCTGTTTTGAAAGTAAACTATAAAAATCACCCTGTGTAGACCCGGGATTGTGTCTGCTCCATATTCAGTTATCATGATGGGTTTTTTGTATTTTTGATACCATCCATCCAGATCGTTGCCCAGCTGTAGTTGAATGAGCTCAGTATGACTGACATCACTGTACCAACCAAAGTAACGGTTGATGCAAATGATATCAACAAACTGAACCTGGAAAAACAAAAACAAAATAAGCAGATGTATACTTTCTGTTCTGAAAAAAATATGCAAGAATAAAATAAATAATATATGATGAAGCAACATTTAAAAAGAAATGTTTTATGGGTGACTAATCATGAGTAAGATTAATCTAGGATTAATAAAATGTTATGAATTAATTTGGGGCAATTCACAATTCTTAACATTTTTCTATTTGTATGGAGTACATAAATTTTCAGATTCCCTTCCACCCCAATAATAGTACATATAAAATGATGAATTTTAAAGACATTTTGATCAACATTTTAATCACTAATTTAAATTTGTATGCTGATCATAATCATCCCACCCCTCACCACCCCAGAGCATACAGGTTCTATGAATTTGACAATATCAGTAATTGTGAATTACCCTTTAAGAAACAATTTGAGGTTTTCAGGTTTTATTTATAAATATCTGGTT
This sequence comes from Symmetromphalus regularis, assembly GCA_032355785.1. Classification (NCBI taxonomy): domain Eukaryota; kingdom Metazoa; phylum Mollusca; class Gastropoda; order Neomphalida; family Neomphalidae; genus Symmetromphalus; species Symmetromphalus regularis. Next base: position 2,646 of record JAULBS010120481.1, on the reverse strand, counting down.
AGACATATGACTGGTTCAGGGTTCCACTGATTTAGACTGTGCACCACATACTGAGCCTAATGTTTGTTTGTTTGGTTTACCGACACTACTAGAGCACATTGATTTATTAATCATCAACTACTGGATGTCAAATATGTTCTAATTTTGACTTATAGTCAAAGTAAGCCAGCCTCTAATGGGTTTTGAACCACTGTGTTAAGCTTGAGAGTCTGATTTCCTACCACTGGACCACTGAATGAGCCTAATGAATGCTGTTGGTACATTCTACACCATACTAGTACTCACTGCTCTATCATTCTCATAATCATGATTACACACAAATGTCACTGGTCTTGACGGATCAAGTGATTTAGTATGTCCTATCACAGACCTGCAATAAAACAATAGGACAGTTAAATTTGTATCTATTTTTTAATGAACTTTTAACATATTAAAATTTTCATTCAACTTTCTTTAAAATTAATATATAGGATACACAATTAAAACAATTTGAAAATTTAAAAAACATTTTGTAATTTAAACTTACACCTAAAAATATGTACTGTGATAGTAGACAATTAAAATATATAACAAATATGCAAATAAATTTCATGAATAAATTATGGCACAATAATGCATGTACTATTTTTATGAAAAGAGATAATAGTAAAAACAAAATATTTTATTACCATAAATATGAAAAAAATAAGCAGAATTATGGTAAATGAAGGTGTTAGGTCTTGTTATGTTAATGAAACATTTGTTTTGGAAATAAAAATTTACTTGAAATAAGCTTCTGATATCTTTAAGCTTGTGGCAGGTTCGTTTGCAGTTGACCACATAATAACTGACGGCCGATTCTTGTCTCGTCGCACCAACTCTTCCATCACTTCAAGATGATGAGCTAAAGAAACTGGACCAAAATTGTCTTTCCTGGAACAAACAAGTTAAATGAATGTTTTAAATATGTAGAAACAAATGAATTTCTGTATTTACAAAAGAAAGCTCAGCACCCTGGTACAATAATTTAACAACAGTTATTCAAATGTGGGTCCAAGTGGGGTTATAGGTTTAAAAACCGCTTCAGTCACCACTTTTTTCCCCCCATTATAATTTGGTTGCATGTAACTGAAACCTGTTCCAATGTTAACAAACATTTTTTGTATCTGCCCCTTTTATTTAACTATCTGTATAAATTATTATTTTGTATGTCTGTTCAGATGTAAATATGCTTGACTATTGATGTAAATACACTTGACTATTACAGTACATTGCTGTTAAAGATTAAGATACAGAACTATGGATTGAAATAAAAAATTGCTTATTTAGACATATTTTGGTTTTACATGTTATTCATTGTGTGAAGTGTTTTGGAGCTAATATTAAGCAACTAGTTCTTTCTACTCACTGTGTGATTCCCACCCCAGGGCTCTCGTCTATGATGGCAATGCCCTGCTGATCAGCCTGGTCGAGTATCTCCTCGGCATATGGGTAGTGAGATGTGCGAAAACAGTTCACACCAAGCCATTTCAACATGTTGAAATCCTTTGCAATCAGAGCATAGTCCAAGCCTTTACCACGAATCTGAGAAAAATAAATGTATGATGGTTATTCCTGATTAAATTTGTAAATATCCAGTATTTATGTTAAAATTAAAACAAAGACAGATATGAACAAATTGGATATCACTGTCTTTATATTTGATAGTTAAAGATTTATTAGTAGTTTTATATTGATAAATCAAACATTAAATTCAAAATAAATTTTTGAAAAAAATCACTTATGGATATGTACGTTAAATTTTGTGTCAATTTTTGTGATTAATCAGTCAATGAAACAGCAAATAGTTCTTGTAATTGCAAACAACTGTCTTCTGTGATAAAGAACATTTTTCAAGAGATATATCTGCTTCATGTGTAATAAATTGTCTGATCAACCTCTTTCAGCTGACCCATTTGTGTTATTTTTCATTCCAGCCAGTGGTCCACAACTGGTGTAAATAAGGAGAAAAAACCAACAATAATACAAAGACAATGCTCACATCAGAATCTTCATGTTTAGCCACACCATGGCAGTAGAATGGTTTGTCATTGATCAATAACTGCTGGCTTGTCACCCTTACAGTTCGTATTCCAAATGGCAGACGATAAATATCCAATCCATTCATTGAAGTCATGGTTACCTGAATCACAATATAATATTAAACTCAGCATGCTATTTTAGCTGATATACGAGGGATGGCTGATAAGTTCCAAGCCTAACTGTGAAAGACCCGTACCAAGTCGATGGTTTTCATTTGCGATGCTGCAAGACCCAGTTGCCGGTCAAGAAGACATTTTCTTCAGCCACCCTCAAAATGTTGTTCACAGCTGAAATGACGTCATCATTACTAGGAAAATGGCGACCGGCTAGTTCCTTTTTCATTTTGGGAAACAGGTGGAAGTCTGACGGGGCCAAATCGGGTGAATAAGGAGGATGGTCAATGAGTTCGAAGCCACAATCATGGATCGCGGACATGGCAACCACCGATTTGTGAACAGGAGCATTGTCTTGGTGAAACAGGACTCCTTTAGTGAGCATTCCTCGTCGTTTAGCTTTGATAGCTACACGCAACTGTCTCAGTAGGTCAGCATAGTATCTTCCGTTGATAGTCTGGCCTTTTTCAAG
>JAULBS010120470.1:0-14234 GCA_032355785.1 Symmetromphalus regularis | reverse complement strand
AGTCAGAACGACAGTTCACACGCCTTGTAGTCCCATTGTTTATTTATATATGTTAAAGGAGACTCGGGAGGAACAGTAAGAACGACAGTTCACACGCCTTGTAGTCCCATTGTTTATTTATATATGTTAAAGAAAACACGAGAGGAACAGTGGTCTGTTCGCACGCCTTTTTAGTCCCATTGCTGTAATTATATATGTCAAGTTGAATACATCAGTTATCAACCAACTTCGACGACTTCTGTGTTTCATTCATTTTTCAACTGTGTTAATATCTAGATTATAATGCTCTTAATATTTTATTATGTTATGCTTTATAAGACATTGCATTTAAATAAAACTGAAATGAACTGAATTATAAACTTTCTAATTACTTATTTAAAAAAATAATAATGATATTAAAATAATAATGATTAATTAATAAACCAAAAATATTAATTGTTTTACATAAAATCTAAAACTATTAAAACAATTTTAATACATTAAAACTAAACATCATCATTTTAGTTACTTTTTGTTTTATTTATAAAAAATGTTTTGTTTTTTAATAAATAAAAAAATGTAATTAAAAAATAACGAAAAACAAAACAAACAAAACCCCTACAAAAACAACAACCCCAAAATACAAACACCCACCCCCAACCCCAGTTATAATCACCATTTCAGGCGCGGATGCAGGATTAATGGAAGGGGGGTTCCAAATGTGAATTTCTGAAAGGGAGAGGTAAAAAATGGTGTCAATAGAAATAGGTGAAAAAAAATGTTAATTTTCACGTCCTTCCACTCATAAAAAAGGTTTTTTTTAAATCGAGAAAATTTTAGAATGCACAAAATCATGATCAGTTAGTTAAAGGTTTTAAAATTAAGGTACTTCCACCAAAACCTATTAATATATACATATTTTTTTAAAGGAAGATGTATTTTGTATTGGCTGTATTCGTGACGTTGTTGGCGCTGTCATCGGGACAAGATGCAGCAGCTAAAGCCAAACCCAAGAAATTGCCTCCATCAAACCACACGGTAACGGACGAAGTCGAAATGACCTTCGAAATCAAGAACTTCGATGGACAGGGAGAGGACTACCAAGGCAAAATCATTATCGGTCTTTTCGGTGAAACTGCCCCAATGACTTCGCTAAACTTCAAGGGAATATGCCAGGGCTTTAAAAGAGGCGGTTCCAGAGAGGTAAGAAAAAACAACTGCAGCGTTTATTTTCTAAAAAGATAATAACATTTATATTGTATAAAACCGATGGCAGTCGTCATAAATAGAAATCTTGCAATAGCAGTATTATAGAAATTTTATATATTTGTATTTGATTTGTCTCCAAACATATATTATTCCGTCACCTGTATCCATAAGCAATTTCCCGCCCCCCCACCCTCTCCCCCCACAAAGCTGGAACAAGTTTCTTATTAGGGCAAAAATTAAAGTGGCATTTTCTTTTAGAACCCTTAAATTCGAGCAAAAATCGACTTGCCCCAATAAAAATGGAACCCGTACGCCTATCGCTGTATTATATTCTATATGCTATTGAAATATTTGTTTTTATTTGAAATTTGGCTATGTCGAAATAAATCAAAATAAAAAAATAAATAAGATAACTACAAATATGTTTGTTTATTAATATTTTGTCTTACCTGCTTTTTATACAGGTATGAGCAGATACAAACAAAAGTGATCCACAATTATCAATTATCGCTAGACAGTGTTCTCCCAAATTAATTAATTTAGTATAATATAACCTGTATTAAATAACCACCTGTCTTAAGATGCCACCTTTTTTTGTCCGGTTAAGACAGTTTTGATTGTACTTCCATTAGCAAGAAGTGTTGTTTTTTTTGTTTTTTTTTGTTTTTTAAGGTATAAACTTTCTTTCAGACATGATAAGTGTGCTCGTGTGTAGAACGTTTTACAGTGGGTGAGGGGCGATTGATCATAAAATATAACGTGTAGCATAACATCTATCTGAACAGGGTTTGTGTGGATCAGTGTCTGGAACAGCACCTTAAAATTATCTTACTTTTCTTTATTTAGAGCCAATTCATAAATACTAAGTATATTGTTTAAATCCTCAACGTAGACCACCACGACATTAAATTTTAAAAGCGTTTCTTGTCTGCTGAAATGTGTAACGTGGATTATTGAACAATCTTAACCGCTGTTGCAGTAGTCACTCAAATTTTCAATAAAATGTAACGTGACTTATCGATTTCGGAAGCAGACGTGGACGAGTCTGCCACGTGGTATAGGTTTAAAACTATAGTATAGAATATAGTAAAAAGACAAACAAACAAAAAGATATTTAAATTATTCCTTTCTTTAATACATAGAATCATAGAATTATTGCTAAGTAATTTTTGTTCAAAGTAATTTTCAGGATATTCCATCTTAATTTTGCTCTTTTATATGAATGTTTTTATTATTTTATTTTTTATTTTATTTTTTTATCCTATACCAAACTGCTTGAATCATAAATTAATCATTTTAATATTTTTTTTAAAGGAAAGATGTATTTTGTATTGGCTGTATCTGTGACGTTGTTGACGGTATCATCACCGCCAACAACTTTGCTAAAGTTGCTTTTATCGAACCTTTTCAGAATTTCCTGTCACAAACTCCCTGAATCCTTAGCTATTCACTACACTCTGGACACGTAGTTTCAATTCAATTTACCATTCTTAATACAGGGAACACAGGGTGAATTTGAAAGTGTGAGAAGCCACTGAAAAGTAGGTGACCGAAGAGCAGCAGCGTTCCTGCAGGAACCACTTCTTACTCCGAAAACTCTCCAGATTTCTGCCACTTTATTTTGTCACCGAACCTGAACATATTTTTATTTAGAATTTTTTTTTAGTATTGAGTCTTTTTTTGGTTATCCCCTAGAACGTTGGGAGCCATGCCCTCTTCCCTGGCCCACATACTCCGCGGTGCCAGTAATATATTAAACAGCAATTTCATGATAGATCCGTCAATGACTACTAGACAAATGTATTCGAAATCCTATTCTTTGATACATTAGAACTCGATCAGTTAGACAATTTCCAATCAAACCAGTTGTTATCAAACAATATGCACAGCATCAGATGTCTTTAACTGTCATACAGACCCTATTCTGTTGGGGTTTGTGCAAACTATTGTTGCTATTGAGTAAATATAATATTTTCTTGATACTATGCAAAGTTGATAAATGTTGATAAAGGTGTGGGCATTGCTTTGATACTATTTGTGATTCAGACTACTGTTTGTCCAAACTATAGCAAATGTCGTACTCTCTTTGCTAATAATAATGATTAATGGATTAATGAAATCGAGCCTCTGTTGTCCAGTGGTAGGGCATCGGACTCTCAAGCTGAAGACTGTGGTTCAAAACCCGTTGGAGGCTGGAACATACTTGACAACATGTCAAAATGACCAAATGTTTGACATCCAAACAGCCAACGATTAACAAATCAATGTGCTCTAGTTAGAAACATAAAAACAACACACACCAGTTACAAAGTTTAACCATTTAAAAAGTTCTCACGAAGTTCAGAATGAAACACTAACCTAGTCAAGTTCTGTCCTGAAAGTAAAACCATTATGCCGTTTCTATACACATACATGAATATCTTTAATTTGAGCATTAGTTGAACTATATGACTTATGATAATCGTATTCACTTATCTGTTATTTTTTTCACAGAAAAAACTCCATTACAAGAATACATACTGCCACCGTTTGGTGAAGGACATGCTGATACAGTGTGGTGACGTCACAACCGGAGATGGAACTGGATGTAAGTTGATGTATAAAGTGTTTACTAAACGAGTTATAGTATGATAAAGATTATATTACGAGTGTTTTTAATTGCATATTACGACAGAAGGCGAGTAATGTAAGATATAAAACAAACTATATCTGAAAGGAATGAGTATGTTATTCTGTTTATTACCATAGACCGTTGAAAGATTTAGCCTACTATTTTTCAGGGAAGTTACTGTTCTAATTTTGAATGAACAGTGTGTAAAGATGATTGCACAATGTCAGAGACTAAATTTTAGTCAAGGGTAGAAATTAAGAAATAATTCCACTCGTCTGGTTGAGAGGGAGGGGGTAGGGGCAGGATTAATTTGTCCAGAAAAATCAAGTTCTCACAAACAGTCACTTGTTCCTCCATTGTTGTTGGAACCATGTGACTGACAGAAATCATGTATTAGTAACTCATCACGATTAAGTTTATTGTCTGAATACTTAGTTCTCGGTTGACCCATTTGCAGTTTTGGCTGTTTTCCGTTCCAACCAGTGGTCCACAATTGGTTCATTAAAGGCAGTAGTATGTGCTGTCCTTGCTGTTTATCGAAAAGAGCGACCTATGTGGAGGCAGCGAGTTTCCTTTAAATAAATAGCCAATTAGAAGATAAAAATCAATGTGCTCTAGAGGCGTCGTTAAATAAAACAAACTTTACTTACTACTGAGGTGTGTTCAGAAGGGCGATTACTCGCGAACAGTTTGACTGATTATCATCATTTTCTATCACAAAACATTTATCTGACGTTAGGCGCAATAACCACTCTGCCGAGAGCTCGCGAGCGCTCTTTCTCCTGAAAATGTCATGGATAACGAAAGCGTTGGTTTCATTGCAGCAAGGAGTATCTATGGAGACCGTTTCAACGACGAGAACTTCATAATCAGCCACGAAAGCGCCGGCATCGTCTCCATGGCTAACCACGGCTCTGACACGAACGGTTCTCAATTCTTCGTCAGCTTCACCAGGTGCCGATATCTCGACGGAAGACATGTTGCTTTCGGAAAGATCGTCAAAGGAATGGTACGTCATCCAGAAGGTTGGGAGTTTATCCCCCTTCAGCCACAGATGTTTATTATTTATTATTATGATTTGGTCGTATGCAAGCCAGAACGGAGGGTTGGATGGTTGGGGGGTGGGGGTGGGAGGTTGAGGCAGATGAGCCAGTTGGCATGGTCCTACAATTTTGAGGTGGCCTACTCTCCCTGATATAGTCAGTGGTAGATCCTTGGGACCGAGGCTTCCTGGAAGTGGGGAGGGGGGCGGAGCCGGGGTGAAAGCCCCCCATTTTTTGTTTGGATATGCATTTTCTGGCTATAACCTTCAAACTATAATGGACCCCCTGCGAACTTCGGTATATTTGCGCTAAGACCACATGGCTAAATGTTACATTGATATCATAAAGAGAAATACTGGTAAATATTATTTTTAGGCATTTTATTTCAATTCTTCGAAGCAAAAGGTGGGCCACCTTGTCCTAAAGGTAGGGGGTGGGGAGGATATGTCCCCCCGTCCCTCTCACCGGGATTTACGCCAATGGATGTCGTTAAACATGTATATAAAGTATTGTACTATTCTTTTTTTTCTTTTCAGGATGTAATTGAGCAGATTAACGAAATGGGACCAGAAGGAACCGGCTCCTTACCCAAACACCCTGTCAAGATCACAGACTGTGAAGTGAAACCTATTGAACCTTATCAGCTCAGTAAAAAATTCATGATGAGCGATGACCCAAACAATGAAGTGTAAACGTAGCAAAAATAGATGTTTTATAAAATCCATTTTGTTTTAATATAAAGTTACACAATCATTTAGTACACCAGTCATCGTGTATTTGTTATGTATTGTTTATATCATCCAATTAGAATAATGATATAATTAAAAAATAATAATTAGTAAAGAATTTATAACAAAAATCTGCGGTCCAGCGTACTTAAAAGGGAGACAACTTGGTAACTTTAATAGAGTAGTTCATCTTGATGTTTTAAACCGCTTGTAATAATGCAAAATGCCACCAAACAACTTTTAGGAAGTTTTTATACAGTGTGTTTCTTTTTCACAGACAGAAATGCATAATTTTGTCAAAAAATAAAATAAAATTTCGTTATAATTGGTAATTAAAACTGAAATAACATATTGTACGTATTTTAAAATAATTTAAACTTTTAACGACTTACGACCCCCTCTCGGCACATAAATCTCGCCTGTTAGAGGGGTCACACTATGGTTAATATGTAATTAAAAATAAAATTACATAAAAATCGGTTTAAAAATATAGGCAACATAATGATATACATGAATATATAAACATATAAAATTTTTTAAAAAAATACACATTTAAGACTGGAATTTTAAAGGTGGTACTACGTATCAAAATTGTATTCGCTGCTTCTGCATTAGAAACATCATATTTTAACACATCATGTTTGCACAAATCATTGTAAAAGTCCAAATAATGTGTTCTTTGATAGGACGGGTGTAAAAGTTATGCAAATACATGTATAGTTCACAGCACAGTCAATACTGAATTTATTTATGTCTAAGATAGCAATGAATAAGTGTTGTGATGTACGAATGATCGTTTTTGTAATAAAAGTAATTTCAAGTGAATTCATATCTTGATTGTTGTGTTAACTGTTACACATACGAATTTATAAGGGAAGAAAGGGGGCAATTGCCCCGGACACCCCCTGTTAGAGTTGTCCACAGACTAAGGACTTCTTTTATTAAAAGTGTAATAATTATAAAATTAGTTTTATTATTAAAATAATTATTTGTCATGTAATTTAATTTCTGTGTTGAGGGACACTCGAACATGAAGTGCCCCGTCCCCACCCCACCCCAAAGGCACATACATATGTGTTTATTTTCATGTCGGTAAAACAGGAGGTGAGATTTATGTATGTATACAAGCATATACATTTCGTAATGTAACTGGTTGTTTTTATATTTACTAAAACATTAATAACCAGAGACGAACCAATGTACGGGGATGGATGGGTGACATCATGGGCGTCACTTCTGGGTGGGTGGTGGTGGTGGTGGTGGGTGGGGGGGGGGTTTCTGGAGGAATACGTGGCAAACACCCTAACTTTTTGGACGGGGGGGATGCCTATATAATTACCACCCACATTTTTCACGGCAATTTTAGCGTAAAGTATACTTTATTTTTAATAATAAGAAATAACAATACACCTTGAATCTTTTTTTTAGAGAATGAAAAACCGCGGCAATCTCTACGGCAATGCCTATTGCCGTGGGCAATTTAAGGCGTTGCAACAATTCAACAGCCTTTTAAAAAATGTGGATACACGGAAGCATTAAAAATAAAATTAAAATATTAATAAATAATTTACCCACCCCCACAAAAACAAACAAACAACAGCAAACCTCTCAGCAGTGGGCCTTTAGATTTCTACACCCTGCTTTTTTCGTTCCCTCCATTATATTAATCTTACTTTAACAACCTTCTTAATTCCTGGATTCACTACTACAAAATAAGAAAATTTCAGCCTGGTAGAATCATATTAGCGTATTTATTAAATGGATTTATACATCAATAAATGTAACAGCAGCGCGAAATATTATTGTGGTTTATATGCCTCCTTGGCAATCAGCATGCTAAATATGTTCAACCCATTTGCAGTTTGGTCTATTTTCCGTTCCAATCAGTGGCCCACAACTGGTTCATTACAAAGGCCGTGGTATGTGCTGTCCTGACAGTGCATGTAAAAGACCTCTTGCTGCTTATCGGAAAGAGTAGTATATGTGGCGGCAGCGGTTTCCTCTAAATAAATATGTCAGAATGACCATATGATTGACGTCCAATAGCCGATTGTAAGATAAAAATCAATGTGCTCTAGAGGCATCGTTAAATAAAACAAACTTTACTTTTTTAAAATTAAATTAAATGGATTTATTCATTAGAAATTTTAACAGCATCGCGAAATATCGTAGAGTTAGGATCAGCACCAGTTATCTCAATTAATTGACAGAACACAATAGTGCCAAGTACACGAGTTTGGCCAACACAAAAAATTGACATAAAAGATAAGTGGTTTGGATTTTGTTGTACAGAAGTATAAAGAAACAGTTAATTTAAATAATAGTTTGTGAAAGGCTAGTACACCTTCTGTTGACGGCAAAAAGATGACTTAACTCATTTTTCTGCAATTCACAATATAATAGGTTCTGGTACAAACCCGTCCATATAATTGTGATTAATATGCCTCCTAGGCAATCAGCATGCTAGGTACGTTCAATGCTGACTGGCTGTTTGTAAACAAAACCTCCACAGCTGTCATATAACTCTCACAGTCCATAATTATGAACAATAACATTAATGTTCATACGGTAAATTAAAGGCATATCCCCACGGAATTTAAGGTGCTTTGTGCTCTAAACATTGATTACGAATGAAACTTACATGCATTTGTGATACTAGATCTCGCTTTCACACCAGGCAAGACGTTTTAACTGAACCATGGTACAGGGAATTCCATGTCGATCTTTAATTTTTTTTTCACATTTAAAAATTAGAATTCTTCAAATTTCAAGAAATGTTTTGCAGCTACAAAAATTTTCAGACGTTTCAAAAGAACGGCTAATGACTCAAAATATATACGTCACTCCTTTATATTTATTTCATTATTTGTCCGTGAGCATAATTCATTATTATTTTTAAAATATTGATAACAAGTGAGATGTGGTGGTTATGTAAGTCGTTGAATGAAGTATTTCTATAGAAAAAACAAATGTTTATATTTAAAATTAATTATTTGTTTGTAAATTAATTAGGTCAAGGGTTCGTGACAGTATGTGTTTAATATCTGCTTTTGAGTATCAGTTGAAAGTTTCATGATTTCACATTTTATACTTCATAAAGAAGTAATCATATTTAACACTGAACTCTTGTACCTTCCTTGGTAAGGCAGTTTCCTCAAAGAATGGTTGAATCACAACAGTGAAGTCATCCCTCCCATCATATTGGCCGCTGTTAACAAGATCAACAGTTGATTGCTGATATGCTCTGACAGCCGCTTTTAACTCATTCTCGGCTTTCTCATCCTTTGGAAATGCTCCACACTTACACAGAAAGCTGTGACAGCAGAAGGAGATACAAATATACTGGATTATCAGACAACAAACACATCAAACAATACAAGAAACAATACATCTCATAAGCAATGGAGGGCCTGACATCTCTTAAGACTTATTATGGAATATAGACCGTACGCTGAGCTCGAAAAAGCGTCTCTAAACGTTAGCTTGACCGTTGGAAAATTTATTTTTTACTCTTGTTAATTACCAGTGAATTCAGTAAAATTACACCTGCTAGTGTTGATAAATAAAAACACTTTATATTCTGATCAATATGAAATGAATATTTGGTACTATAATTTGACAGAAATTTTATAAATCCTTTTTTTTTCTCATTTTGTATTCCTACGCTGTGTCGATAGCTATCGCACATTGCGTGACGTAGATAGTCGTTATGAGGACGAAATTCGTAATGCGAGTCTGTATATAGATCCCATTTTTGATGTTTAATTAAAAAAAAACCCAGCAGGATTAAAATTTGGAAACTTTTGGATGTGAGTAATATAATAATAACTACGTAAGAAACTGATGAATTTGTTTAGTGCCACGATAGGTGAAACGAAACTTCACGTTTTTCAGCTCAGCGTACGGCCTAATATGGCTGCCATCTGTTTACTGCAATAGCAATATCCGCCACACGTTTATTTAAGCTGACATTCAAAATCATAAATCATGCCATCGTCTTGAATATATATATACAAAGACATTTTCAAAATACATGTACCCTGCAAATCTTGTGTACCATCCTTTCATATAAGTGGAACCAGCTCAACCGATTCGCTCCATCCCTTTTCTGAATACTGGGGAAACCACTGCTACATGCACATTTTATTCACAGACTATATCATAATTTTGTATAGTTGGTGGTAGGGAAGAGGTAAATATTGTTTTATATCTGCAATTAGGTGGTGGGGTATGTATGGAAAAGATTTGTTTAGTTCCAGCCGTTTATAATACCCATAATTGGAGAGGAACATGCCCCCTCCACAACCCCTAGCTATGCCCTTAGTTACCCTCTTATACAATATTTTGAGATCTCACTGTAATTAGGAAAACCTGTGTACAGAAAAAAGAACAATTAAAACTTTAAGATGGTAAAAATTGGTATTTGAATTAGGTTTCATGACTAAAATGACGGCTGACAGAATTCCTTATTTTTACCGTGAATATCATTTTGAAATGAAAATGTTACTCTCGCGACTGGTGTCATTGATGAAGAATGACACTATCAACTTTCAGTGCAGCATTATTGACATATAGAGCCTAGGAAGCACAGCAAACGACAATATTTTTTTATTTTTTTGCCATTGGTATCGCAAGACTCCTCCCATCCCTAACCACCCCCCCACCCCAATTTTTTTTTAGAAAACCCGGACTAAAACACCAACTGCTTTAGGAAATCAAATGAGGCTTAATTTTCAAAACATCTTTATCTAAAAGGGGCGTACCCAGCTATTTTTTATGTGGATTCCAAATTTACAGTTGAGCATCGAGTGTTGTAGGGTGGTCTGGGGGCATCTCCCCCAGAGATATTCTTTTTTTGAAAAAATGATGTGGATGTCACTGTATAGGCAGGTATGCGCCTGGCTAAACAATTTTCTGTTTCTGGTAAAAATGCTTTTATTTGCCGTGTTCGCTAAGCTTGACATACTAGACTTTTAAACATGCGCGGTTCCAAGGGGGGAGGGGGCGGGGCGCACCAGGCGTCCGCCCCCCCCCCTAAATTTCGGGCAATGATAATTTTTCTTGTAAAACCCTAAGCGCAGCAATTGCAAGTCCCTCCAAAGTAGCGCCCCCACCCCACCCAATTTAGAATTGCTGGAACCACCCCTGACAAATATACTGTTTTTAATATGATGATTGTTTAGATTTGAATACTTATTTGTAGTACGCGTACAGGTGCATTATTTGGCAGATCAATCCCTTGTTGAGCTTCTTGGATATCTCGATATGCATCACCTCGACCAGGTTGACAAACGCACGAGGCATCTCCTTATACAACAGATCTAACGTCTGCTTCAGGTTGTCCGTGTAGTGCTTGGGACTGAACTTGTTCTGTAAGCAGACAATCACACGTCAACATGGCAAATATAAAGTAATGTTTGTTTTATTTAACGATGCCTCTAGAGCACATTGATTTTTATCTTATCATCGGCAATTGGCCATCAATCATCTGGTCATTCTGACATATTTTTAGAGGAAAACCGCTGTCGCCACATTGGCTACGCATTCCAGAAAGGACAGCACGTACCACGGCCTTTGCTGAACCAGTTGTGGACCACTGGTTGGAACGGAAAATAGCCCAAACTGCCATCAACATGGCATTGCAACAATTAAGATAATTATGGTTCTGTGGCTTTATATTCTGACCGCAACCCCTGAAATTGGCCGGTGCAGAGTTTTTTTTTATTCTCCTCGGCACTTTTTTTGCTGCGGACTAAACATTTTTTTCAAGGAGTATTTTTTTATTATTAAAAATAAAGTATAGGCCTACTTTACGGTAAAATTGCCGTGGAAAATGCCGTTGACATTATATTTTGTCGTGGACATTTCCCTTAATTGCTTAGGTTGTGACCGCAACATTTTAAAAATTAACTTTCTCATCAGCAGACAACTGATAAAACAAGGAGAGGCACCTAATAGTAGAATACAATCTAATTTACTTGTTACTTGTAATATGCAAATGTTATCATCAATAAAATAAAAAATATGAAAGTTACAATCTAAGCTTAGATAGAGAAATGAAATGCTTATCTGAATGAAGAAAGGTAAAAAAAAAAATCGTCCTATTATACAGAATAACAAAATTAAATTTAAAGAAAACTACAACTATGATATTGTAATTATACATATAGACCAAAATGTTAATATACAAGTTAAAAAAAAATTGGGGGGCATATTTTAAAATAACGAAAGGGAAAATGACGTCTATTACGATAGAAAAAATCTTTTAAAGACCTTCACTCGTCTTCGTAAATACGTTTTTAAGTACTAGTACTTTAAATGAGAATGTGACACACTCAAAGTTGTAAACACTAATTAATGTTTTTTAATATGTTGGAATATTATTTTATTAGATCTGTAACCAGTGGCGGATCCAGAAAATCCATTTAGGGGGACCCTAAAGAATCCTTGGATTCTTTAAATTCAAAAAAAAAAAATATATATTTGTTTAAAAACATAATTTTTTTTAAATCGCAAAATTTAGAGGGTCCCCTGTCCCTACCCCCTTGATCTGCCACTGGTAACAGGGGTGTACTGACCTTATCGTCACAGAACTCACACAGATCATTGGCACCAACAAATACAGTGATCACTTTCCAGTCTTTCTCAAAATCAATAGTTTCATCTTTCTTCATGCGCTCTATCAAATCTCTGGCCTGCTGAAGCATGACCCTGAACGTCAGATAAAACATACACTGTATACAATTTGATTTAAACAAGTCCAAATGAAATAATAATAGGCACGGAGAAATGTGACATCTTCCTAAACAAGAAATCCATTCTCAGGGGCGTTGGAACGAAATTCCTGTTTTTGAACTTCAGAACTGGCCGGTGAATAATTATCGGCTTCATCAAGCTGCCCCCCCCCCACCCCACCCCGGTCCCATCGCCCCTGCATTCTTAACTACTGTACATCAAGTTTTCAAAAAATAATTTTATTTGTTTATTAAATGTATTAGCTGTAGAAATATGATTTCGTTTCAGTTTGCACTAATAATATCATACGCACATTATTAACTTTATAAAATGTTTAATCTTAATAAAAAGTACCATATTTTTAAAACTGTTTATTGGAAAAAAAAAATTCTTCTTTACAACCAGCCTCCCCCAACAAAGAAAACCAAACCATTAATATTAAACAAAACTCACAAACTATAAAACAATTGAAAACTTTCCCCAAATAATACATGTACAGATATTACATGCAGTTGTGGACACACAGGGAGTTTGTTTGGAGTTTAAACCCCTCTTGTTTTTTAAGAAATGATTTTTAACATCGTGTATAAAAAAAAAAGAGGAAATGTCTTTAAAATGAGAAACCAAAACATTCGCCAACTGAAACCTCTTTCCTTAAAACCATTGTCCGCGCCTGCCATTAATGGTATTTAATATCGGTTAGGCCTACTCAGAAAATAATGGGACACTTTTAGTTAAAGGCATATTCCCACGGAATCAAATGTTTATATTTAAAATTATTTCTTTTTTTGGAAATTAATTTGGTCAGGGGTCCGTTTAAGCACGGTGTGTAAAATGACTCCTACGTGAAATGGATTTCATGTTTAGTCTTCCATCCTATACATGTTTAATTTTTCTGTTTATAATATACGGGTTGGTTGGTTGTATTTATTTTCGTACTTATATCTAATTAAGGTTCAAGCACGCTGTCTTGGGCACACAACTCAGGTTCCTGTGCTGTCTGTCCAGGAGAGAGGTTAGTGTGAGTAGGAGACACGAAACCTGCTGCTTTTCCATAAACAGCAAGGGATCTTTTATATGCACTATCCCACAGACAGAACAGCACATACCTTGGCCTTTGTTAAACCAGTTGTGGATCACTGGTCTATGTAAGTGGTATACACCTACCAACTGAGTCTTGTGGAGCACTCACTCTGGGTTGGAGCCGGTACTGAGATTAAAAATCGCATGCCTCGACTGAGATTTGATCTCAATACCTACCAGCCTCGAGTCCGATAGCTTAACCACTGCCCCACAGAGGCCGGTTTTATAACGTACTAATAAATTATAGTCTGTTAATTAATGTGATTACCTACCCGCTCTTTGCCCCAGGTACAGCCAGGTCCAAATGTGCATTCTTGTTAGTCACGGCACCACTTCCAGTTGAAAAGCCTTTTAGTTTGGGGTTGTATCTCAGTAAAATGCCTGTAATGTTTATCGAATTATAATTATTTATATTATTACCGGTTTATAAAGTTATACTACTGTGAAGTGGGTGACCAAAGCCAGCAGCGTTCCCACAGACCCCCCCCCCCTCATATTCCGAAAACTCTTCGAATTTCGGCCACTTTATATTTGTCATTGAGTCTAAAAATATCATTCAGCAAAAAAAAATTAAAAAAATAAAAATTAAAAAGAAGAACAAAAAAACTAAAAAAGAATCTAGGTAGTGATTTTTAGTACCTGCCCCAATAAATGCGGGCCATAGCCCACTCCCTGGTACCCTCGGCTCTGTGGTCCCTGAATTTGTGATATTAATACGATTTTGATCACGAAAACATAGAACTTTCATATGCACACACACCGACGCACGCACATACACACACATACACACACACACACACACACACACACACACACACACACACACACACACACACACACACACAC
>JAULBS010120469.1:7420-29173 GCA_032355785.1 Symmetromphalus regularis | reverse complement strand
AATATCATAGAAATATGGAAAAATACATACTGTCAGGGAAAGAAGACCTGTTCACTACTAAATGGGGTAATTTAATACTTTAATCATCTAAATGCGAGTGTTTGCTTTTTACTATGCATTATTTTCGACACAGTTTTAGTGTACGTCAAATATCTGCTCTAAAACATTAGCATATTCTCTCATCCTTAATTTAAACTTTTTCTATCACTTTTTTTTTTCTCTATCTACTTCATCTGTACTCGACATCTTCTCCTTTTTTCTCTCTTTGTCCCATTAATCAATTTCGTTTAATCTTTTGCATATACATATAATTTTCTGTACATATTGTTAACTAGTGTTAACATTTGTAAGATAGTGAGCTCGGGGCTCTCCAACCCCGACACTATCATATTCTGTTTAAAAAAAAAAAAAAAAAAAAACCCTCTCAAAACCATTTAGAAGCTGGCTCACACTTGACTACGTGTCAATATTATCAAATGTTTAGCATCCAATAGCCGATGATTAATAAATCAATGTGCTCTGGTGGTATCGTTAAAGACACTCAGGCAGTTAGATGCCTTCCTCAATCTCACTACAACGGAGTGTGTGTATCAGAGATGCACTGTCGTACATTTGAAAATATACAAAAATATAAATACCTGGTAATGTATATAATATGAATATTATATTTTATATGTCTCTCTACAACGGAGAGTGTGTATCAGAGATGCACTGTCAAACATTTGAAAATATATAAAAAAATATATATAAATACTTGGTAATGTATATAATATAAATAATATATTTTATATGTATTCCTCTGATGCGCTGGAATGATGTCCGTGGGTGTAATAAAGTTCAGTTCCCTTCTGTTCCGCACCAAACGATCCCATGCTAGGATTGCTTTTGTCGTATATGTTCCTCATGTAACGTAAACGAGATTGGAGGCGAGTTCCATTATTTATTTTTATTTAAAAACATTTAAGACTCTCGTAAACAGTTTTTACATCCATACATACATACACGACCAAATACCTTAGTCAACTCTTAAATAATAAAATGAAAAGTGGACACATTTTCAGAATAAATAAGACACTACTGAATAAATATTAAGTTATTCACATAAAATATGTAACCAATGCCTACGTACTGTTTTAAAAATAAATCTTATCTATTCTACATTCAGGGTTTGAGCAGTGTAGCTTAAACCATGAATGTGTTGTATTTTGAATGACGTATTTAGTTGTGGTTCATGAGTGTTTCTTTAATACACCTTCCTCTGTATTTATAATTATATTAAGACATTCCTCCTGTAAACCTTCTTGTTACATAAGTATGTTTATTTTATAATGTATTGTCCTCGTACACCGTTGCTAAACGGCCGAAGAGAAATAAAGTGTTCCGTGTACATAAGTTGATTATCTCCATCGACTTAAAAAAGTTAATACCGTGTGCAAGGAAATCGCGTTACAGACTTTATAATTAAATTCCCCGGGGAACCCCCCTCCAACCCCACCCTATAACATCTGAAAATTATTCTTACAGCCCTAGTTTCAAACCTAACTGCATTACAAACTATAGGGAGTATGTGTACCTAACCCAGTTTATGCTAGCGGTAGTTAAAAAAATTTTTTTAATAAAAATGAGCACCACTTTTAAAAAAGCTAGGTCCGCTACTGAATATTTGTTTAACTTACAATAACAATAACAACAAATCCATATTCTATTCTTTCTTTAATTTCGCCAGTTATCTGGGTATAGAGATCTTTAAACTTAAAATATAAAAACAAATTAAGTATTTATTAATCAAATATTAAATTTGTGGCCACTTTAAATAATTGTTAGAACAAAGGTTTAAACAATCTTAAAGAATGTAGAACTAACAGTAACCGTATTATTTTTTAAAGGGAGTGGTTGTATTTATTTGATTTTGATATGACTTAACAGAACGTAATACTTTGCCCAGTAATAATGGCAGTATTCTTCTGTTCATGAGTGCCATATTTGTTTAGAAGGGTTGTCTTTGAAATGTGTTTATTATATCAGCAATGACTTTATTTATATTTCACAGTACTATGAACATATTTCGTTTAAAATAACCAACATTTATAGTTTTTGTCAATTTCGATTAGGTAAAACATTTCGTTATGAAAATTACGATATCCAAAGATACATACAATGTACATGTAATTGAAACGGCAACAGGATACAATCAGTACCATACATTCTAGAAAACAATTCCTACATTCTAGAAAACAATTCCGGAATTGTGGTCTTGGTAAAATAAACCTGTGAACAACGATTTATTTTTGTTTAGATATTAATGGTTTTATGGTAAGTATATAGGTCTGTGATATTTGTATGCGAAAGCTATGGTAACGCTTCCTGTTTGTAAATAAACTGATGTAGAAGTGTCTTTTCTTGTTTTTATTCTGTAATGTTGAATATAATATAAAATATAGTAGAAGTCCTGAAGTATGTGGCTTTCATTGATTTTAAGAGAGCTTTTGATGCTATTAACATTTCTGATGAAATTTGGATTTTTTTTTTCAGCATAGTTCATTAATAAAATTAACTGTAATAAAAAATATAATAAACGTTTTCGATCGGTTATTTATTCGACATGCATACAAGCTGAAAAAGCATTCTGATCCGGAACTACCCAAGATCCGGAACTGCCTAAACAATTGAACTTAAAAGCTACGTCTTCGTTTTGTTTTCTCCCCAGGAAATGATGATGGCCGTTCACACCTTTTACGCGTTGATAAAGGTTTGCTAAACTGTTGGCATTTGTTTGCCAGCTGAGAAGAAAATGAGCAAAAAGAAAAAAACCTAGAGAAATATATCGATACCATAAGTATCACTTTAACTATCAGAGGTGTCAACCTAGGACAACTGATATCTGAAAGACCATCCATTACAAAGAATCCGTAAGATGTCCAAAACATCCGTATAAATTGTCAACACCACAACAAAACACAATTTTGGTATATAGCGCACATTCTGCAGGCGCAGACCAAACTGGGCAAATCTCACAACAGTGAAACGCGGCAAAATCTGCACCATAATAATTTTATTTTCATGAAAATCATAAATATCCGCAAGGATTGCTTAATATGTACGTAGGCCCGTGCAATTCGCAAACATCCGTAAGGTT
This sequence comes from Symmetromphalus regularis, assembly GCA_032355785.1. NCBI lineage: Eukaryota > Metazoa > Mollusca > Gastropoda > Neomphalida > Neomphalidae > Symmetromphalus > Symmetromphalus regularis. The sequence goes on along the minus strand of JAULBS010120469.1, from coordinate 26,037 downwards.
TACGGGTCTGCTATCACTGTCACATAGTGACAAGATCCGCAAATATGAAAATGCGAATATCTAGTGCATCCCCCAATCATTCGTACAACAGTTTAATTCCTATCAAAATGAAATTCCCAGTAACAAATGGTAAGAAAAGCATCAAAAGACGAGGGAATTTAATAAAGAATAACAAAAAGCTATGGGCGAAAATCGCATTAGAGCCCCAATATAGTAGTTCCACCGCTAATTAAACAGAGCTAGGCAATTTATATGAATATAATAGAAAATTAAAAGCAACATCAATTTCCGAAAAGAAATGAGTAACACACACAACACCCTCAAAAATTAAGCTCCTAAAATAACGACAAAACGAAAGCACTGAACGTTACAATCCATTTTATTTGTAATACAAAGGTCAAAGACAATCTGACAATTATTATGTGATAAAAATACGAGACTAACGTGATGATTATATGTTCTCAGACACACGACATACTCCCAGTACTTAACATGAATATTTACACAGATAGCCACTTGCAAACCATGTCACATTTATTTACAGATAAAAACACGATACACGACACATATCTTTCTACTTCTTGTATTTGCACCAAATGTCAATACGTTTTTACAAGCAACGGCTTAATTTGAAGTTACCAAAGTTCGACTGCATTTTTATTGTATAATTAATATGCACAATTATAGTATTCACACTTACATCGTAGTACAAAGATAGTAATAAATGACAGTTTAAAGCACAAAAGCCAATCAATTTGTGATGTAGTATATACTTATTTTGAGTAGTATATATTATAAATACAATATATATAAAGGCGTAGTATCACGGAATTTAAGGGGCTTTGTGGTCTAAATATTGATTACGAATGAATCTTACATGCATTTGTTATACTAGATCTCGTTTTCATATCATTTTAACTGAGCCACGGTATAGGGAATTTCATGTTGAGTCGATCGATTTTTTTCACATTTAAAAATTTCAATATAGAAATTCCTCGTGGGGTGAAATAAATTGGTACGAAATGTTTTTGCAGCTACAAAAATATTCAGAAGGTTTAAAATAACGGCTAACAAAGGAATACCCATCACGTGACTAAAAATATATGTCACACCTTCAACGGAAAAAAATAGTAATAATAATTTTTTGTTGATTTATTTGTCCATGAGCATAATTCGTTATTTTTTAAATATTGATAATAAGCCAAATGCAGTAGTTATGTAAGTAGTTTAATGAAGTGTTTCTATGTACAAATCAAATGTTTATATTTGAAATTAATTCTTTGTTTGGAAATGAATTAGGTCAAGGGTCAGTGGGCGTATGCGTTTAAAGCAAATAACTTTAAAACTGATGTACCACCCGCTGCACTTAATACATAAAAAAGAGCACAATTTAAAAAATAAATTTTAGTAACTTATTACTAAGTTATTTTTAAAAATGTAAATAATTAAAGTTGATCTTACTTGAGACAGTGTACCAGAGTTAAACAGAATGAAAATGAATATCAGGGCCTGCTGTTCTAAACAGTTAAGCTAACCATAGGTTAGTGAAATATTTCTCTTCTAGGGAACTTTATGTACAAATTCAAGAAAACTTTTCATTATTTTTGTGTATTTTAGGTTACTTCAAATTCAACAGATCTTTTAAGTTTCCATTTTATTTTAAATTTTTCTCTTAATGCCAATAATTTTATTTATTTTGGATTAGAGATCCAATGACATGCATTTTGGCTGAAATAGAATAAAAATACAATTCAATTTTTACTTTTGTTTAAAGTTTCCAAATAATAATATCAGAACCAATGACATTTACAAGGACTGAATAAAAATGTTAAAACTTACTGTTGAAAATTTACATATTTTGTCAAACACTACGTACCAAAATACCAATTTAATCAAACAAATGTCAACTCCAACCCAATCAAGGATGTTGTGTACAACTAATAACTGGAAATATTTTCTGAAACTCCAAACACATTTTGTTTCTATTATGTCCTGCAACTTGGGAACCTTGCTTCAAAAATATGTAATCGAAAAATTAATTTATAGCACTTGCCTAACCAGTAACCACTGGTTAGGCTAATTAAGATTTGAACAATCTGGCCAATATGTTTGACTAGTGACTAAAATATGACAGTCTACAATACACACAACTTAGCATCCACAAGCAACCATCCAGCACTTAGACATTAAGAATTGTCATTTATGTTATGTACAAATTTCAAACAATGAACATGTAATAAATATGACTGTGAAGCTAATTAAATACCTGAATGGTACCATCACCATATTAATATTTACATAATCACAGAAATAACTGAATAAAGAAAGATGCAATATACAAGGGCCTTGTGCCAGTCTTCTAGAAAATGTTAGCAACTTGCGAAGACTATTTTAAAGTCTAAAATTTGATGTGATGTGAGTTTGTGAAAGAGTTGAGACTAAACAAAGTCTGGAGACAATATTATACAAACTGCATCCAGTTTATGTCTATGCTTTACATGTTATATCATATTTTACAGTTAAATACTTAACATGCACAGTAAGACAAAGCAGAATGTCTTATAAAACTTCAGTTTAGTCTCAAGTATTGCAGTTTATTTAAATACTTTAAGACAGAAAATTTAACAACAAGAATTATTCCTTTGTCTACATTTCATATACTCAACCAACATTTACTAAATATTAATTTTCAATAAAAACTGTTTAAATGCAGTTGACATTTTATAGTTTTCAGACTTTAATGAAGGAAAGGAATGTTTGATGACACCCCATCACTGCTCAGTCCCAAAGTACAGTTTGTTTTATTTAACCACACCTCTAGAGAACATTGATTTTTATCTTATCATCTGCTATTGGATCTCAATCATATGGTAATTCTTACATATGTTTAGAGGAAACCTGCTGCTACCACATAGGCTACTCTTTCCGATAAGCAGCAAGGGTACTTTTATATGCACTGTCCCATAGACAGGATAGCCCATATCATGGCCTTTGATAAACTAGTTGTGGACCACTGGCTGTAACGGAAAATAGCACAAACTGCAAATGGGTGCACTGAGAAGGATCAATCCTACGACTGACCAGTTCACAGGCAGACACTCTACTGTTTGAGCTACATCCCCAACACTGCTGAGTCCCAAAGCATTTTATGAGTTTTGAAATAAATGTTTGTTAGTAGTTTCATGGTGTATGATCTTAACTCTACTGATTAACAGGCATTACTTTTGTTTATCTCCTAATGGCAGATACACAAAATCATTTTGGGATGGGGAGGCTGGGGTGGGGGCAATAATATGAAGCAAATTCCTCAGATTCTTTAACATTAAAAAAATAATTTTAAAAAATATTTAAATTGCTAAATTTAGGGGTCTCAGGACTCTGCACCCCCACTCCACCACTGGTTGAGATAGTGGACTGTAAAATACAGTGTGAATAGGTGCAGCTGGTTTAACATTACCAACACACTTTGTGTAATTGTTACTTGTAATATGTTGTACTTATAAGAAAAATGTTGTTTGCATGAAATGCATTTTTTTTTCATTCGTTTATTTCAAATGATTCTATATAAATTCATGATCCAAGTTATCAAGATTTAAAAATTAAATTAAGGACTTAGTTTTTTCAATTACAGCACTGTTGTGCGCTTACATGAGAATGATCTTTTTTACAATATACAAATCATTCAAACAATAATGAACAAAATGAATTAAGCTTACTTCCTGCACTTCATCACCCATTATCATGTAAACATACATGGACATAAAAACCGCTGTTAACAAATTATAAGTTTGATTTTATAAAATAGTAATGTTATGTTACATTCTGTTACATGAAGTGAAAGAAATATTTATAAGGATTGCAAAGAAAATTCCAAATGAAAATAGCCAGAGATTTATTTAGAGGTGAAAACAAAACAAGTACTTGATAACCTATGGGTTATAACAAAGGACTAGGATTGATGAGACGTTTATGGCCCCCACTAAATGAGGAAAATTAAATGTTCAAATAGAATTCTAACCTGGGCTACAAATAAATAAAAGTTTTAATTTTGAAGTTTAACAGATATTGTTCCATGTTATAAAGTTTAAATATAATTCTAGTGTCAAAATTCTAAAATTTACCATAAACGTCAGTTTTTAGCCTTTTCAGCTCTGTTCAAATCAGAAATATATCAGCACAGTTGTGTTCAGTCTCCTTTTTAAAACACAGGACAATATTATACAAATATATCAACTGTGTGAAAATAAACACAGAACACACCAAGTTTTGTGCTCATATAGAAAATAAAATTGCTATTCCAACAGTTTTTTTTTTATCAGTCAGTATATACAGCTTATTTTTCATATTTGTACTACCTGAATATTATGGATTAATTATGACAAATTTTTTAGTTCAAATAACAATGACAACATATTATTGTAATTTTTTTGTATTTCTTTGACATTTTTTAAATTTACCTAATATACAGTTAGGCCTATCACATTTGAGACTTTATAATTCTTTTTTCCCCATTGTAAGCACTTAAACGAAGCATACTGTTGAACAGCAGACAGACTTCTTCAAAAATATTAATGCATGCATTCATCATTTCAGGGATCTTTTATTAATCTAAAATAACCATAATTTGTACTATTATATACCTTAAAAGACACATTATCAGTATTAATGCACCTTTTGATTTAGCTATTCATTCACATGATACTAATATGTGCATCTTATTTTTATAGTTGAATAAAACAAAACTGACAATAAAGGACCGTTTGCTTGAGCTTTTTGTCGAGAATGACTTTACCTTTTTAACTTGCCGACCATTCTTGATTTATTTTAAATCCTGTCTCACCACCACTATGCCAATTTTAAAACTACTTTTCAGATCAAAACAACATGTAACAAACATTCAAACTGAACAACAACAGTAGTATAAACTCTTAGTTTCCTAAGCCACAATACTACAATATATGGCACTTATTAACTTTTGTGATGTTTAGGAATTCATGTATTCGCAACTCATGTACTTTAAAAAGCAATAACACTGTATGACAGTTATAAATTATTGGGTGTACAATAATTTAACATCTTTCATGAATAAAACACTCCAATACAATCACTTTTAAAACCTTAATGTGTTGGAAACTTCTTTTTTAATTTCTTTTAGAGGACTGCCACTTTAGACATTTTGAATTTAATATTCCAGTCAGATTATTGCAGTAACAGAAATTTATGTTTACAATATATATGTGAATAATCATTAGCACAACCGTCAAGGCAGTCATTATTGCTACAAAAATACTTGAGATGATTTATGAAATACAATTCTGTTAAAATGCATTTCCATTCCTCAAATGAAGTTGTTTTACCAGTCCAGTTCATGTTATTTTGAAATAATTCCAAAACTAAAACTAGTAAAAGTGGCAATCCTTATAAAAAACAAAATATAAAGTTATGAGAACTGTTTATGGTAGAAATACACCAATTTTTTAAAAACTGATTTAAAACTAAAAGATATTAAAATTACTGGACACCCTATAATATGCCTTGAACAAAATGACGATTAGGAATATGACTAAGTCATGAGTTATCTAAATGACAATACCATACAGATATGTCACTTTATCAAATTAAAGTGATGATTAGGAATATGATCAAGTCATGAGTTATCTAAATGACAATACCATACAGATGTCACTTTATCAAATTAAAGTGATGATTAGGAATATGACCAAGTCATGAGTTATCTAAATGACAATACCATACAGATATGTCACTTTATCAAATTAAAGTGATGATTAGGACTATGACCAAGTCATGAGTTATCTAAATGACAATACCATACAGATATGTCGCTTTATCAACTTCAAGTGACGGTTACAAAATATTACCAAATCAATTTTAAATAATAGTTAAGAATATTACCAACTGATTAAGTGTCTAAATGTCTTACCCACAAAAACATAATTTATGACACTTGACAACTCAATGGCTTAATAATATACACAATAAAATTCATTAAGGGCCAGGAGATATTTTTGGTTGTATTATTTTAACGATTTTTGATTACAGATCATTGGATGTATGAAAAGATTGTGCATGCGGGGAGTTTTTAAAAGTATCTGTGAAAACACACATTTCTTGATTAAGATTTTTTTAAAATATCAATTAGGTCTTAAATGTTTTTGAAAACATTAACTCAAAGAGTTTATAAAAGACCTCCAATCCACAATACTATATGACACTTAACTCATAAAGTTATGATCAAGATGATTATCAACTGCTGGGTAACTGAAAGCTATCAAAACAAAACACTATACAATTATTACACTTACAAAATGACTGTTAAGAATATAAACAACATATCGGTAACCATTTTTGGCAAAAGATTTAAACTAAAACAGACTAATCAAAATATAACAATAATGCTATTATACAGTCCACCCTGAATTTCACGGAAAAAATGGCAGCATTTGCATCACATCACAGAATTCTGTAACGTCTGTGGAAAATAAATTTTTATGTAGAAAACTTACAGAATTTCTCATTTTATGGCGTGGATTTAAAAAAACAAAAATCATATCATAATGTATATAAACATCAAATTTTGGAAAAAATAAACTGAAGCACCGAGTTAGAAAGTTGTTTCTTTAAAGTCAGTTAAATGGGCTAGATTTAGTGATCTGTTTGCAGGTTATAACTTCATTCGGTAACCATCGATTGTTTCCGTCTATGCAGAACAGATTGAACACGCCACTGATGATACGTTCAAGACAGTGAGTGCTCCCATTCACATGCTAGACTGGTTTTTGTGCCTAACAATTTATAAGTGTTATGTGATAGAAGATGATGGTAACGAGACATGGTTACGGAAACTGCCAAAGACTCGATGGAAGTAAATTAAAAAGGAGTTTCACAAATACAGAATAGGATTCTGTCATTTTATTCTATTTAATATATAACAATGATATTAGCATGTAGAAATTGGTTTGAGGCATTATTTAAGAACATATTGTTAAAATGATGACACAAAGCAATTACGATATATTTTAATTATTTAGAAATCATAATTTTTTTTAATAGTTTTCATATTCTTTCGATTTGGACTCAGTAAAAGCGTTGGTATTCCTTTATCACAACCAGCCACTCCAATATGTAAATATTTGAGTATTATTTTCAGATTTTATGTTGCAGAATTTTCTGCGGAATTTCCCAATTTCTACCGCAGAATATAGCTAATTTTACTGAGGAATTTCATAAATTTTGTTGCAGAATTCAGGGAGAACTGATTATAACTGACAGAAGAAAACAAATTACTTTCAGTGTTTAAGCTCAACTTTCATACAACTGTCATCCTCAGGCATAGAAATAGGCAGTCTGCTAACCAAATTGGATACCAAAAAATAGAAATCTGGTAAACTGCCTAATTTGTACCTCAAGAAACATGAGTCTCAATAACCATTTTTATCTTTGATATTTATTCATACCATTCTTATGTATTACACTTGTACGTGTAAGTTATTTTTTATATCTGAAGAAAACACAATAACAATTTGAGAAGTTTGTTTAGAAAGATTTTCCATGCCTGACCACCAACAAGTGGTAACCTCCTGCTAATCTGAACAACCATTCTCAATGTATTTCAAACTCTGCATCCTGCTTGTTTACACGTACTGGACAATGTGATGAAATATTCCAAACAACATTAAACATACATGTATAAAAAATACAATTCACAAAACAGGAATGCATAAATTTTAATATTAACATATGTTGTGTAGATATTCAGTTATTTTTTACCCTCTTATATCACAAAAAAACCTACTTTTTGAAACTATATGATTAAAACATCAAATGCAAATAGTATGGTTTTGTAAATGATTCTTTGAACATTGTTATGGTTTGACTACAAACATTTTCTTTTATAGATCAGTCCAAATTTTGAACTGTCTTTGAAATAACAACTGTACCATAATTATAATCATAAAGTTCTCATAAATGAATGTCTCTGTAATGACAGAGTCCAAAGAAAACTTTAAGGCCATCAGTCTGAGCCTGTAATATGAAGAACAATTCATGAATTGCAACAGGTTTCAATGTTATGACTGCATATAATAAATGAACTTAATTATTAACAATTTTGCCCCAAATGGAAAATCTGTCCATTTTTCATAAACTGTTTTATTATTATAATTATAGGACCTGTAATGTGCTTCAAACAAAATATGATAAATTTAATAGACTGTGTGTATGGGTTTGATATCTATTTCAACATACTGAATTTTTATGACCACAATATGAAAATATGTTAAAGGGTGAACTTAGGCCTGCTCTCACCTACTTTAAAACTAGATTAATAATATTCACAAACAATCTTGGAGCACTTCAAGGATTTAACGATCTGACAAACATGAGCCATACCAAATATAAATATATTACAGGACCCAAATGATTATTAAATGCTTCTTGGGTCTTATTTGTTAAGTCTAAGCAGGCAAATCATTACATAATATTTGCTAAAATTGGAGCCTATAAGGTATTCAGTTATAGTTGTATGTATCTAATGAAATGTTATTTGTCAGAAACTTTAGTAATGAGAAATGAAATTATTTCACTAGCAGGTTGTGAATTTAACATGGGCAAAACAGACACTGACCTACCCTGCCAGCTTGTCTGTTCAGAGGCAGATTAAATCTTGAATTACAAATAAAGCTTGTTATATTTCCAGTTAAACTGTAAGAAAAATTACTTGCGGTTAGAAGAAAACAATTTGTATTTTCTTGAAGAACATAATTGGAAACCAATTGTTGAGTTCAATAGTCTATTTAACCCTAAAAATAATATCATTATTATTATTATTTTTATTATTTTACAAATTACTGTCTGAACTGCTCTTGTGGTACCGACAAAAAGTGTAAGTGGAGAAAGTGTGCCAGATTAGGCAGAGTATTTGATGTCAATTTGAAACCAAAAGTCTCTCTGATTTAGACATGTCAGTTTTGACAAACTTCTGTAATGAAAACAACACCATGATGCATGACAGCATACTTAACAATGTTTGCATCTAAATTAAACAATGCTGATGTCAACGTGAAAAAATGAGGCACCGATACAAACAAATTGTAATTGTGCTTTGAGACTCCAAAAAGCAATATGACCACTTTTAACAAGCGATGTGGATAATTGGTAGATATTAAGAAGTGATTTAGTACAACAGTCTCTATCTTTGACCAGCTAGTGTTAATCCGGGAACGTGTTAAACATCGACAGATCACTGAATTCTGAAGATTCTGGTTGTCCCAGCATTCGGAACATGTCTCCAAATTCCTCAGGCTGCTGCTGTTGTTGTTGCTGCTGCGAGACCTGGTGCTGTATGACGCTGCCTGCTTGTGTTGCTGTGGCATCGCCCGATGCCTGCCACTGACCCCACAGACCTGGATTGCCTGAAGTGAAGGATGCGTGCTGATATAAATGAGGAAGAGAACTCGACAGAACCATGTGGGTGGCGTGCCCAACTAAAACACAAGTGGACATCAGTCAATGGTGGCCCAAACAACAAAACAAAAAGCAAAGCACAATTAAATGAAACAAAGTTAAAATAAGCAGAAAAACAAGTGTTAGTTATAATGAGATAAAGAAAAGTAGTAACCCACTCTGTTTTAATAGTCGGGGCAGAATAAATATTTTGGAATTTGGGGTCAGGAAAGAGAGAAGCATAATGTTTCTATCTGTTTCACTAAATGAGAAAAGAATCAAATATTTAAAACAAAAATATTTGTACCAACATAAGGAGCTCAGACGGCTAGCCCCTCCTGCACAAATTCACCCGTTAGTTTTCAAGATGGAGATGTTTGTTTTTAAAACTCCAGCACTTTAATCTATGGCTGTTAGGTGTCAAATAAGCTTTCTTTTCCACCAGCAGCTTGGTGTTTTATATATGGCATATGCTCTTTCCCACCGTTAAGACATTATCACAGCCTTTAGTAAATCAGTATTGGATCATAATGTTTGACACTGGATGGGCCCATCTGGCTCTTACAAGTTCTGACTAGCATTGATGCTGTCAATTTTACAACCAGTAACCACTTGTAATTCTAAGTCAGTGTATTATATATAATATATTCTATAATAATAGAATTCTATCAAATCCACAAACTTGAGTGGATTTGTTTTTCTCTACTCAAAACTTTCTAGGCAGAACCAAAGGAGAAATACAAGAATGTTAAAAAGGGACAAATTTTAGATTTTGCCAGGATATTTGGGAAGACCAAAAAAGATTGGTTAAAAATATTGTTAGTTTTCAAAGTTGTTTACCATTTTTACCAAATTTCTTTAAAAAAATCATCCCAACCCTTTGGAGAGATTAATATGTAGCAAGTCACAATTATCTATTTATCTATGCCAAGTTTGAAAGATTTACTGAGCAGGTAAAAAGAACAGAGGAAAACTCATAAAGTCAATCAATTTTTAAAATGAAATAAAATTAAAATACCACACAATTTTGTTTAACAAGCATGAAAACATGTTTATGATGTGCCGATATATATATATATATATATTACATACATATTACTATTAACAACAAACAAATTTCACGATGCAGGTAAAGAGAATATAGTATGATAGAGCAGTTGAGAAACTGTAGCAAAGTAAATAGAATTAGAAATAGAATTATCTTTGAAATAACTACTAGAACTTCACAATTTTCATTAAATTTAGTGAATTCAAAAATTTACATTTTCAACAACAAATAGTTTTGGTTGGAAAAGTAAAACTGAAACATCTGAGTAAAAAGATTTTGCTTCTTAAAATTATATTATTTGAAACAATTTCTGTAAAATCACAAAATCTAGAATAGTTCACTAATTCAAAGTATGGTATGTTCAAATTAAAAAAAAATAATAATAAAAATCATCAATCTGAACAAAATCATTGCAGATTTACTTTTTTTTTTAAATAAAGAAAACTAATATGATTAAATTATTTTTGGTAAACAATGAAAAATAGATTAGTTAAGCCTACCAATGCACTTTTTTTCTTAATCTGAAAATTATGAAAACTAAAATAGCTAAAAATTAAAATCCAGAGTTAACAGTGCAAGAAGATGAAAAGAAAGAGTCAACTCAAGTACATTCTGGTCATTATTTTGACAAAATATTAACACTTCAATTTCTATTTCAAAGGGACACTTAAATAGTTCGATTTCAAAAACAATGAAATCAGTTTAACACGGTTAATACAACAAGGGCTGCTGTTTTTTACATAACAATTATGCAGTACTAAAAATAACCGGCCATTTGTATTGAGATAAATATTTTAAAATTCCACTTGATACTGTAAGAACGACGACAATGTAATAATTGAAACAAGATGCATTTTAAAATTTGTTTGTATACAGCAAGTGCCAAACCAAATAAAAAAATTCTTTATTTTCCCCAAGATCTTTAAGGTTCTGGAAAATACTTTGATCAATTTCAAAAGCTTTCCAAGATGAGTATGAACCGTGGATTAATTTAAACATATTTTTAAATAGATATTCATTTATCAGTAAAATATATTTTACAAATCGTGGGTTTTTTTTTAAAGGAAATTTATTATTAGTCTAGGTAATTGTTATTGCATTTAAACATGAATTTTAATTTTCATTAATTAAAAGACAAAGTTGAGTTGACTCATGCAAGGTTGCGCTATTACGTGTTGGGTCCACCAATGCACACAAACCAAGACAGCACATGTCAGGAAACCTGAAACACTCAATGACAAATAGAATCTAAGAAAGTATTAAATCAATTCATTTCTAAACTTTGTCATTTACAACTCTATTATCATGAATATCTACCTTTTTAAACTATTTAACAATACAAATATAACATTAAAATTTCCTTATACAAAAAACAAAATATACATATAAAATAAAGACAACTTTTAAAATTATTTTATTAGCATAAATATGAACCCTCACTATTTAACATTAAAAATATAAGACCACAAATATTATCCAATATCTAGTTTATAATAATAATAATTTCAAGATATTAAAAATAATTCAATCCACTGTTTTCTTTTCCAGTTGAAGAATATTTTAGGGGGAAAAAGCTGTTAAAGGGAGACAAGTTCTTCCATGGATGCTAAAATTATGAAGATTTAAAAGGTAGCTAATATATCCAAATTTTTAAAAGACCGACATTAATAATTATTAAAAATAAAATCAAACAACACACTCTTGACTTGATGAATGTTTAATTATACTTAAATTTGAAGATAATCGAATGGGTATTAATAATGTTCCTTTTATAAGTGGGTTTTAATGCATGAACATTTTAGTACTTTCCCATGCACTGAAAATGGAAACATTATGTTTACAATAATCTTGTTCAAACCATTTTTCTGTGATGTTCTTTATCTACTAAATGAAAGAAATAATCAACAAAATATCTTCAGTGGAAACAAAATCTATACAAATGCAGTTATCACCTATAATGTTCCAACAAAGAAAGGAAATGTTTTAATTAATTGAGGTAAATAATCTAACTTTACTTGGAGTTTGCATTTCCTTAACAATTATTCCGACTAACATTTCATTAAAATATTACATTTACACATTCTGAAGACAATATTAAACAATATTTTGTTTTGGAAGGAAGTGGACTTGAGCAAAATTACAATGTCAATGTGGTTTTAATGCTGTTGTTCAAAACTGTTTTAAATTTACCTGGATAACAAGAAAAATACAAATAAAAAAATAACCTGTATTGAAAATACTAAATCTGGCATGTACAATTAAATTTCATGCATATAGTTTACATACAGCTATCTCATAATACTAGTTTATTGTTAGTGAAATGACTATTCAAGGCAACAATAAATGTGACATATATCATTATGTGGATGTGTATGATGCAGGCTAATTTCTGGGCAGTTTTTAATAGTCAATTTTCTTCAGTTTTCTTTATTTCAAAAGAATCTTCAGAATTAAAATACACACATTTAATAATCTTATTATAATTGTCAACATTTTAAATTAAAAATAAAAACAAAAATAATAACTGCAGAGATTATCATCTACATGTTTAAATATAATCCACTTCTTGTTGATTTATAGTCTCTGAGAAAAAAGAAGAAGATTTAAATGCTCAAATTTAATGTTAACCAAATACAAAAGATGGTACTATTATTGTTGAAAAACAGCAATGTCTTACAGATGTATTTTCTATCCTATTGCACTGGGGAAAACTGAAAAAAATACCACAAATAATGTTTATGTGCTGTTTTCGGAAAAGCTTATCATGCTAATAACATTTATTTTTGAAACTAAAAATCAAATGCTTTGCAATTTTTATTCTTAAAACAAATCATTTGTACGTACCTTCTATTCTGAAACAAAAACAAAATTATTTGCATTTCTGCATGCATTACAAGACAACTACAAATGCCATATACTGTATAATTGGAAATTTTTATAGTTTTTATTTTTGTGGTTTTCAATGTTAAATCAGCAACCTCAAAAATATAAAACCTTGAAAATTGCTGAAAATATCAACATATTCTAAAAAACATTCTTTGTGAATAGAATGACAAACTTAAATTTACCCGAACATTATATTTCCTGTCATTTGCCTACCATGGGAGACAACAATAAAATAGTGTATTCCACACAAAAAATTATTAGATTTATATTTTTAAATATTTCAACCAGTTTCAAAAGAGTATACTATAAGAGTATGAATCAAACATGTCCAGCTCAAATTAAACATCAGATACTATTGTCTGAGGAAGAATACTTCTCACACAACTTTTAACTGACTTTGTATAAAATCAAAGACTGTGAACAGTTGTTTCACTAATAGCATAACATATTAGCCAATTGCAACTAAGAAAGTGCTCTATTGATAAGTTTTAAGCTCTGGCAATATCATGCAACTGCAAGCCAATTTGAAACAGTAACGGATATCTGTTTTAGAATATTTACAGAATTTCGATAATAAAAATACTCCCATTTCCGATTTTCTAAAAGCATGAAAATAAAAAAACCTTGAAATGTTTTTAGTTCCAAAACCACGAAAATTTTAAACCATGAAAAGTTCTGGTTACACAGTATAAGTGTAGTTTATTATAGAAGTCTGCATTTACAATACATAACATAGATTACAGAGAATACCATGAAGTGAGTGGTGTGTTACCTGGCGAGGTGTTGTTTGGGCTGATCTGGCTGAATGACTGGCTTCCAGAAGATGGTCCATACTCATTACCACTCTGAGGAAGAAACAAGCAATACAAAAATCAAACAGAAATCTTTACATCTATACAATTGACCTTTCCATGAATGCTTACCGACCAATTAGTAACAAGCACCGTGTGCTTCATGCCCTTGTAGCCATTACTGTAGACAAATAAGTGATTAGACAACAACAAATCTGTTACGTAATTCGCATCTCAGTGGTAGAAATGAAGAAATATTTTCACCTTCCATAAGGATAGCAAAAACCACAGCCTTTGATAAACCAGTTGGTCAGTGTAAATGATGTACCCAATGAGCCATGTTGACCTTCACTTCAAGCTGGAGCAAGTGATGTCATGGCTCAATTGGGATTTAATTCTATTACCTATCAGCTTAACCACTGCACCCTGGGACCGGTGAATGAAAACTACTGATTTTATTTGCGTTTTTACATCTTGATAAACGTAGGAAGAGTAAACTTAAATAAACAAACAAAACAATTAAAACAGACAAACAAACAATATATCTCTGTTAGCACTGAGAGACCCATGTCACACCAAACATGAACTAACCTCAGTTCTGGGGTAACCCTGTGCTGTCCACCCGCTGGCAGTCTGTGATGGACTGCGCCGCATTGAGTTCACTGTTGACTGGGACATGCCCATTGTGTTCTGAGAGGACAGGCTTGGATACTTTACCCCAGACTGCTGATATGAGCTGAACGTTTCCGGCTGGACCGATCTGTACATGTCCGAGTGATAGGCACCGTCGCGGAAGTCCGACTTGCTGCTGTTTCCACCAATCACCATGGGTTCATGGTGCATGGGCCGTGTAGACGGGAAGGTGTTGGCCACAGAGGACGAATCGGAACCCGGCTCCACTGGGAGGGCAGAGGAAGGTCCCTGCTGTACTCCTCTGTAAAATTAATGTTCTTGTTGCTTAGGGCATTTCCAGTTGAAATTACATCTAGGGGTGGGGGGCAGAATGCACATGTATTTTTTTTATGTTGGTCCTTGGTAAAAACACGGTCAATTTATGTGGGTGGTGGGTTGGTGAATGAAATTATATTTACCTTGGTACTGGGTCTGTGATCACTGGCAATATATAAATTATGCAGTGGGGAGAGGGGGTCATTTTGGTATCAAATCCATGTGTATATTAACCTTGGTATGGCATCATTAGCACATTTTATAAAAGGTGGTGGTGGTTAAAAATGTAATTTTTTTATATAGGTGGTACCCTAAAATTTTAAAGGTGTTCTGCCCCCACACCCCTATATAAATTTAATTGGAACAGCCCTTAATAACATGTGTCAAACAAACGTTTAGTGACATTTGAATAAATAAATATTAATAATTTTTAATGTAAAGTTTTTAACTCATACCTCATAAATAAATTTTCTGAGAGATGTGTAATTTGTGTTGTATGTATTTCTATGCCTTTGCCAGAAAGGCTAATGGAAAACAGCAAGAAAACAGACAAGAATACAATGAAAGTGAGTAACCTAAGACAAAATAGCTGAAAAAATGTCTCACAGAACTGTCATACTAAAAAGCTTTTTTCACACTCGTTATTGATATTTCAACTACCTAAATTTTTGCACTGACTGCAATGTGGTAGGAATGTATGCTAAGCATGGAGGAATTTACAAACAGATTCAAATGTAATTAGGATCACTACAATAATTTTAAAATATGGTTGAGTACATTAGCATCATGAATGATGTTATTCCACTTTAAAAAATGTGCAGTTTCAGTGAATGTTCACCTAAAAGGAACATACAGTGTATGTTCTCGCTATCACACACACAACCACCATTCCCAATTTTAGCTAAAGACATAAATAAAAAAGAATAAAATTTGTATGTGTGACTGACTTGTAATGCTTACATGTATTGTAATGCTTACTTTGCTGAGGAGTTTGTGCATACAATGTATTCCACTTCATCAGTGTAAGGGTTCTGGAAACTAAAGCTACTAGTTCTAAGCCAAACCCACTCTCGATTGGATGCCCGGAATCGATACATGATGGACATAACCTGACCCTTCAGCTTCAACACTGAAGAAAAAAAACAATTATGAAGCAATATACAAGATTACAAAAGAAATAAATTATAAGTCCATACATACTTTGTCTCAAACCTGTATTCAATTTTCCAGACATTACCATTTCAAAAGTATCTCTAGAATATGTTTAATATTTAACACATTTATATCTTCATGGTTTGTTTTGTGTCTTTGATTCACCATTCTTCACTTTCCATCAACTGCTGTCTTATCTAGATCACAAGCTAATGCACTGACTGGTATGCTATTTTCCTACTTGTATCAGAATGCCACTGCTTCAACTTGTATTTCAAAATGAAAAATATGTATAGGGAGTCAACAATAAAAGCATTTGAGTTTAGTAAACTGTGATTGTGTTTGTATAATGTATTAAGATTGGTAACTGATTGTAGCTTTAAGTCCAAACATGAATTTTTTATAAGCAATTAACATGTATCCTCCCATTAAAAAGATCTTGTTTTTAGTAATACATACTGTTTTATTTATTGCATGTGGTCATTTTTCCATTTATAATATCATCAGACTAATACGATAACTGCATAAGTAATTTTTTTTACCAAATTCAATTTGATACATTATCTCCCTTCCATTAACATTAGTGCTTAAGTCATTATCTCACTTTTTAACCAATTAAATGTACTATGGTAATACTGTCTATCAGAACTGAATGACGCAGACACTTTTATTCAAAATGGCAGTAGGAAATTTTTTCTTTAAACAGGAGAAAATGACGTAAGCAGTTATTTTATTAGTCTGACGATATACTATTTATGAGCACCCACACAACCGTTTGTCAAAATTAATTTAATAGTCAGTTTGCTAATCACCTTGGTCAAAGGTCTCCTTCATGTGACTTTGGTCTTCAGGGTGATAGAAGTCAAAAGCTGACTTGCCAAGCAAGTCTTGAGGTTGATATCCCAACACAGAAGTGACTCTGAAAATAGACAAATATTTATTTAGTATAACTAGTTTCCTTAAAATGTTCAATTTTTTACATTTACTACTGTAACAACAAAGATAATGTGTACCTTTTAAACCTACCAGTTTACCATGAGAGTAACCACTTTTCTTCTTTTCTTTTTTCTTAGCATACAGTTTGCTTTTAACATAAAAACTTGACAAAATGTATTTTGAACCAAATCATTCAAGTCAATTTTCAAGAATAAAAAATGTTTGTTGTACCTTTGTTCGAAAGTGCTAATAGCAGTCCCTATGGTCTGAAAAATAGCAAGCCTTGAATGATGTTCCTGAACTGTTTTTACTGAGATGACCAATTCATGATCAGCAGTAACATTTGTTAACATTGTTCATATAATATGCTAATTACTGCTGCAAAACGACGTGTTTACATTATGAGCATATATGTTTAAATGAGCAATTTTTTTACATATTTAAAATGGACTTTTTCTGGCTGCGTAAAAATTTCACATGTATCAAGTAGTAATGGATTATATGTGCCTTAAAACAAAAGGGTAGTAAAGGCTACAAGTCTGAGCAATACACCAAATTTTAGTTAAAAGAAGTCTATATTCCAATACAAGCCTGTTTCATCAAACAGATAAACAATACATTTGTTACATGTATGTTATCTTTATGACATTGAAAATAATACCATCAAAATTTATAAATCATTTCTAAATATATTCTACCAAGCCATAATATAATTAAGTAAATTCTTCAGGCAGTTTCTGAAAACAAATCTGAGACAGATAGATGAATGAATAAACAAATATAAACACCTATGATAAGCAAATCTGTCACTGACGGCAATCAACTTACCTCTGATCAACGAAAGTAAACTTTCCATCAACACAGTGACGAGATATAAATTCTGTCGCTGCATTTGGCCCCATCATATCACTACAGTTAGGTGTACTCGTAACCTGAAGCAAACAGCCAATTATACTTAATTAGTGCAGGTAATTTCATTGACTAAACTGCTGGTATTAAATATAATGATACTTGACCAAGTAGTCAGTATTGTTCCAGTAGGAATTTGTAACACTGTAAAGATTTGAATTCTTTTCTCAATAGTTTTATTTATTCACTGCAAGAGCCCTTTAATTACACCAGTAAAATATTCTTTTTCTCAATTTATTTTATAACAATAAAAACAGTCAAATCTGCTCATACTGCCACCCATCTTAAAGGTCAGCTTTATTTTCATCTTAATCAGCAAATTTAGTACAATTTACCCTGTATTAAACAGCAAACCTGTCTTAAGAGGAATCTTTTTATTACTATCTTGAATGACTGTTGACATTCATACAAATTTAGTACAATTTACCCTGTATTAAACAGCAAACCTGTCTTAAGAGGAATCTTTTTATTACTATCTTGAATGA
>JAULBS010120458.1:0-14234 GCA_032355785.1 Symmetromphalus regularis | reverse complement strand
CTTACCCCTCTCCTGTGCATTTGCATAGTTAGCTATACATTGGTAAGACAGACATTGAATATGTGCCAGCCTGGCAATTGATCTCAGATTCAGCCCTTGGGGAAGACTGTTTAGCCAAGGACCTAATAGTTCTTCATACCTTAATTATGTTAAAAAGTCAGGTTCCCAACTTTTACTAAAAAAAGGTTTCTAGGATGCATCTTTCTCTGAAATATGTCTAGTCTATAATTGTGGTTGTGCATAAATATATGTTTGTACACCACATAAAATATAAATAAACTAAATTTAATCCTAATATCAAATAAATAGTATTCTTCTGCTGTAGGTTTACAGCAACTGGTATCGATATATAGGGGTACAATAAAATGATGTAAGACATGAACGAAATTGCTCTACATGTATTCGCCCCTCACCTGTACATTTGCATAGTTAGCTGTTCATTGGTAACATTGGCATTGAATGTGTGACAACCTGGCAGTTGATCCTCAGATTCTGTTCAGTCCAAGATCAAATAGTTCTTTCCACAGACCATTTTGACATGAACAAACTAGTTCCATGGAACTGTATTGTTATTCATGATATGGAAAGTACTCACCTAGTATACTCAAAACAGAAATAAGTGGCCAACTCAACTGAAGGAAAGCTCTTTAAGATCAAATTTGACTTGTATCCTTATGTTAGCTAAACAAGTGACATCACTTCAATAAAAGGCTAGCAATGCTACATTTCCTGTACTTGTACCAACCACGGTGAAAATAACATAACGAATCTTCCTAAGCATTTGATAAATACATCTTTACTAAACATTGAAATACATTGAAGTAAAGGTCAGAACCACTCATACAGATGTTTAAGTTTCATTTATTGGGTTCAACTTCTATCTGTAACATTTCAGTAACTATGATGTGGATATATGAAGGTATACCATAACATTTTTTTAGAAATATGATCCATTCTAATATCAAACCAAAACTGTATATGACAAGGATGAAACTCGACCCATGTATGCATGTTCTTGTTAGAAGAAACAAAGATGAATGTTGATGCAGGGGTACACCATAGGTAAAATACAGTGTATGAAATAACATCAGTCCTAAATTGCAGGGGTACACCATAGGTACAATACTGAAAATGACATCTATCCTAAGATTAAATAAAAAAATTGGTATATATGATATGGGTGAAGCTCAATTAGATGAACAGATATATACCGTAGGTGCAATACTGTTTATGAAATACTAAGATTAATTTTTAAAAATGGTGAAGCTCCAATAGAAGATGAAATTAATATTCATAGATACAATACTGTAAATGACACCAATCTTAAGATAAAACAAAACATTGGTATAAAACATGAGTGAAGCTCCAACAGATGATGAAATGAACATTCATACAGATATACCATAGGTACAATACTGTAAATGACATCTGATCTATCCTAACATGAAATAAAAACATCAGTATATGATATGAGTGAAGTTCCAATAAATGAAATGAAGATTCATAGAGATATACCATAGGTACAGTATTGTAAATGACATCTATCCTATGATTAAATTTAAAAAATTGGTATCAAACATGGGTGAAGCTCCAATAGATGAAATGAAGATTTGTAAAGATATGTACTGTAGGTACAAAACTGTTTATGAAATCCTAAGATTAATTTTAAAAAATGGTGAAGTTCCGATAGATGAAATGAACAATCATACAGATATACCATAGGTACAGTACTGTAAATGACATGTATCCTAACATGAAATAAAAACATCAGTATATGATATGGGTGAAGCTCCAAAAGATGAAATTAAGATTCATGGAGATATACTTTAGGTACAATACTGTAAATGACATCTATCTTAAATTTAAATAAAACATTGATATAAAACATGGGTGAAGTTCCAATAGATGATGGAGTGAATATTCATACAGAGATATACCATACATGTAGGTACAATACTGTAAATGATCATCTATTCTAAGATTAAATAAGAAAATTGATATATAACATGGGTGAAACTCCAATAGATGAAATGAAGATTTGTACAGATATATACCATAAGTACAATACTGTAAATGACATCTATTCTAAGATTAAATAAAAAAATTGATGTATGACATGGGTAAAGCTTCAATAGATGAAATGAAGATTCATACAGAGATGTATCATAGGTACAATACTTAATGTAAATGACATCTATTCTAAGATTAAATAAAACATGGGTGAAGCTCCAATAGATGAAATGAGGATTCATACAGATATATCATAGGTACAATACTGTTTATAAAATCCTAAGATTAAATTTTTTAAATGGTGAAGCTCCAATAGATGTTCTCATTTCCAAAATGTTCATCATAGGTTAAGGTATCGATGTACCAGTTTCATGCTTTTAATCATCCATTAAATTATAATTTTTGGCAATATAAAAAAAGATTTCATGGTTATTAATGAACAAAAGCAGATGCCTCGAGAGAAAATAATTTTTATCAATGCCACATTTAGTTCTTGGGAAGCAAACAGTTATCTTTAAGTTCTGGTGCATTAAATTTGAGTTTGTAAGATTTTGTTTATCCATGATTTGAATCACAATGTAAAATTAACCGTTTTGAAAAATCAGAATTATGCAAATATCCATTAAACCTGTCTTTTGCTTTGGGGATGCATATTCATGTGTAAATAAGATGATGTTATACTGTCTGTATTTTCTGGCATTAAATCATTATAGTGTAATCCTGGAAATGCTGCAGTATTTTCAGATTAATGGGTGATCTCATATTTTGATAAGAAAATCAAGATTTAGATGATGCATCTTGTTCAGATGGTAATAAAATAAAATCACATTATTGTTTCGTTGCCAAAATTAGTTATTGGTAAATAGGGATAAAATATATATATATTTTATATTGTTGTGCAATAAACTTGAGTCAGATTTTGTTTACCCACAGTTTGTATCTGTCTCAAATTATGTAAACATCCCCGAAATGTGTAGAATAGGCATATTTCTGTATAAAGAAAATGATGGAAGTTGTTACAGTGTCTGTATTTTCTGGCATTAAATCTGTGAGGTTTAGCAGAATCTCTGCAGAGTTGCAGAAATTTCATTTCGAGAGTTATCTCATTCTTTAGTATGAAAATAAAGATTTAAATGGAGTAAAGGAACATCAAATGGCATTTTATAGATAACAAACAAAACAGGCACACATGAAGAATGTTTTATCATTGCCAAAATTAGTTCTTGGTCAGCAGGGATAAAAAGGAAATATCCTTATGTAGCAGTGCATTAAATTTGAGCCTAATAGATTTGGTTACCCACGATTTGTATAAAATAACCATGTTTCAGGTTATGTAAACATCTCTGAAATGTGTAGATTTGACATGATTTTAAAAATATATTCTTAACAAATGATTATATATTGTATTTATAGATTATTTATTGTTATCTAAAAAAATCACAGTATTGTTTGAAAATATTTCTTTGAGGTGTGATATCTTATTTTGATATGAAAATCAAGATTTAAATAGAGTAAAGGAACTTCAAATGATATTATGTAGATAATAGTGAACAAAACACAGGTACGCAGTGAGAATGTTTAGTCATTGCCAAAATTAGTTTTTGGCCAGCAGGGATAAAAATGAAATAAGGATCCTTTAGTAGCAGTACATAAATTTGAGTCAATCAGGTGTGGTTACCCACAATTTGTTTCAAAGTCTAAAATAACCATGTTTCAAATTATGTAAACATGTCTGAAAAGTGTAGGTTACATGATTTTTTTCATAAATATATTCTTAACAAATGATTAATATGTATTGTATTTATAGATTAGTTTGTTTATTATTTTTAAAAAATAACATTATTGTGTAAGAATGTGTTTTTTTCTCATTTGAAGTGTGATCTCATATTATGGTATCATATGAAAATCAAGATTTAGGTGGTGTGCACCCAATTCAAATGGTATTTTATAAATAACAGTGAACAAAACACAGGCACACAGGGAGAAGTGTTTTGTCATTGCCAAAATTTGTTCTTAGCCAGTAGGGGTAAAAAGGAGATATATAAAAAGGAGATATCCTTAAGTAGCAGTGCATTACATTTCAACCAATCAAATATGGTTACCCATGATTTGTTATGTAAACATCTCTGAAATGTGTAGGTTACATGATTTTTTGAATAAATATATTCTTAACAAATGATTATCTATTGTATTTACATATATATTTTGTTTATTGTTATTAAAAGATAGCACTATTGTGTGAGAATGTTTTTTTGTTTTGTTTTATGTTACAAAGAGCATCACAAGCTAAGAGAACATACTCTAATTTGAAGCCAACAAGACAAAATTATTTTTTCACCATACATATTTTTATTTTAATAACATATTTGGAATAAATGTATTTTATGATGACAAAGTATGACCTGTCAAAATCATTAAGAAAATCTGAAGAGCACTAAAAGTCTCTTAAATAGCCTTTTGGTATTAATTTATAACTTAAATACTTTGATAAATGAAATACCTAAAGAAGTGTTTGAAATAGCAATCAGTGCACATGGAAATGCACTGAGAAATGAAATTGTTTTATATGCTGTTTTCTAAACATGAAACATCTGCAGATGCAGCATATATTTTTATTGATGCAAACAATTTAACCAATTTAATTTTTTCTGAGTTCTAACTAAATACTTCATCTTGCTGGCTTCATGCTTATTGTGTTACACCATCTAAAGTAACGTTGTTCTGTATTTAAATGGCTGCCATATGTACACGTACTTCTCTTTTGAAGAGCTTTACAAGAGTATACTTTTGAACATGCATCAGTAATTTGCTTGAAATGAATTGTCAGGAAAGTTTAAATTAGCCTCAATGGCTGCAAGTTTCTTCTGTCTATTCTTGAGTATTAAGGAAAAACCTAGCAAGTCACATTTGTAAAATTGGTAAATTAGATAATTCAACTGTCACTTGCAAGGTTTTTGACAAGTTAGGTAATCAGGATAATCAGGGCATATTTTGTTAACTTTGTATGCTTAACAAGGTAAGGCTATACCTAGAAACTCAAAAAATTGCACTAACTAAATGTTGACCGGAATGTGATTTGCTAGGTTTTGCGTTAACACGCAAGTATTAGTCTTTGAATAAAATACTGCTTCTGGCAACAGATAGTGGGAATTTTTCGCTTAGCTCAAACATACTATTACGTGTCAGATCTCTGACACATAGTTCACAGAGAAAACCCACTACCAACACATAGGCTACTCTTCACGTTTTCCAATCAGTTACAAGGGGATTTTTTTAAGGCATCTTCTCACATGTGATGTTAAACCAATTGTGGAACACTTGCTGAAGATAGAAATAGCTCAATGTGTCAACGGAGGTTAATTTTATTATGTGAGAACAAGAAATGATTGCTTAGTGACACCCCAGAACATTTATTCAGCAGCTGTTAGGGATTAAACTTATAATTTGTGACACTTAATTCACAGAAGAGACCTGCTACTTCCACACAGGTTATTCTGTCTGAACCTATCAGAGGCAGACTCACACTGTCAAAATTAACAAATGTTTTGACATTTGATTCACAGAGGATACCTGCTACTGCCACATGGTTTCTGATTAGAAACAAGGGTTCTTTTTAAATGCACTTAAATAGATAAGACAGCACATACCACTGTTATATAAAAAATGGATCACTGGCTGGAAACAAAAATAGTCTGCTGAGAGGGACTGATCTTATAAACAAATGCACCTTAAGACCACTGTCTGGATCAAGATATAGCTCACTGGTCTGCTGAAGGGTTTCAATCAGCTGACTTATCACACCTTGGGATGACGCACTACTTCTTAAGCTAGTATGAGAGAGAAACCATACCATAGCCCACATGGGTTTGCTGAAGAAGATCAATTCAATGGACCATCACACCTCTGTTGGATGCTCTATCCCTAGTTACATCACCACAGAAATATTGAACTGGTGTCAGTGGTCGGACATTAGACTCTCAAGCTTAAAACTCTGGTTCAAAACCTGTCAGAGGCTGGTTCACATAGTCAAAATTACTAAAATGTTTGATATCCAATAGTCAGTGATTAGTATTAAAATCAATGTGTTCTAGAGGTGACAATAAAAAAAAGTAAAATATTAGTATTTATAGTTGTGTTTTTTGTTTTGTTTAACAACATCACTAGAGCACATTGATTTATTAATCATTGGCTATTGGATGTCAAACATTTGGTTATTTTGACACGTAGTCAGGCGTGAGCCAGCCTCTCCAACAAATTTTTATTCGCTGTTATCAGCTTGAGACTGATGTTCTACAGCTGGACTATGTGTAACATATACCTGACAAAGACTGTGTTAAAAACACCCCCAGCACAAAAATAAACATTGTCTTTTGGAGGGTCAGATTTGACAAAGAATGCATAAACTGTATAAAGAATATTTTATTCGCAATGTATTCAAATAATTTTTAAGGCAAAATAATTAACAAAATTTCTATTATCAATGTTTTCCTTCTCCATGTAATTGTATATGCATGCACTAAATTAAGTGATTTCTTTCTAATATGGTTAGTAATGCAGTACCGTATATTCCCTATTTAATGCCCTCATTGGTGTTACATTTTACATTTAAGTTTATTGAGTTCACGTTAGTTTGAAATCATGTTTTTACTGTTAAATATTTTGTGCAGTACAGATTACTAGTGTGCATTCATTACATACTTAGGATATATGGCATAATCATGGATTTATGCTTGGATAAGTAATTTGTATTCTACAAAATGGCTAGGTGGGCATTAGTTAGGGAATATACAGTATTTATATGGAAATCATAAATCAAATGAGTGGAACAAAAATTAAATATCTTCAAATTGTTACCTTTGTAGTAAAATAAAAATTTAAAAAAAAAGGGATTGTTTTTCGATATTCAGCAGTTATTAAGTGTCAAACACACAGTGTTTGTGACTCAAAATTTTACAGCTGAAACCTGCTAATGCCACAGATTACTTTCTGATTAGCAGCAAGGGATCTTGAATTGTTACCTTCTTAGTACATTGTACATGAATATAAAGATAACGATCAAAGAAAGACATTTTAATTTTACAACACACCCAGCATTTTTTAATCAGTGGTTTTAGTTGTCAAATATGGCATTTGAGACAATGTTTCAAGAAGAAATTCTGTGATGCCACTCTTTTAGATGTCATTTATAACTGCAATGGCAGGTGCGTATATCTGAAAGCATACTGGGAAGGAATAGAATACCACTAAGTATTTCCACATCAGAATGTAAATACAGCAACCTTATGTACAGGACACGCTAGTCTTTACAACCCCTGCAATTAAGAAAATGTCCACGGCAAAATAAATGCTGTGGAGAAATAGTGTCCACAGCAATTTTAGCGTAAACTGTGCTTCATTTTTAATAAGAAAAAAATACACCCTGGGAAAAAAATATTCATCTATGGCCAAAAAATGTTATGCTGAGAATGAAAAACACCATGGCTTTGCCGTGGGCAATTTCAGGGTTGTCTTTAGGGACTATCTAGCGATTTTACTATTTCCAAATGTTCTCAATGCATTTAACATGAAGGAAAAAACTAGTCTAGTAAGCATTCACTACCTATTTGGTCCTAAACATGAGACCATTTCAATAGAGGCAGAAGACGAGGGTAGGTGAGGAATGGGGATTAAGCACACTCCCTCCCATTCCCAAAGAGCCTCGAGTAACTTGAAACCTGTTATTATATGCTGAAAATAAAAAAATAAAAAAATAAGTAAATAGAAAGAAAAATAGTATTCAGTTCCCAGTGTTCACCAAATTCATTAACCCTTATTTACATGCAAGTGAAAAATTACCACCAATTTTATCATTAAGTACACTGGCTACTTTTATTCAGTAACTATTAAATGTCGAACATAGTGTTTAAAAACCTGCTAATGCTACTGAGGCTACTTTCTTATTAGCAGCAAAGAATCTTGAACTATGTCCTGCCCTTAGTGGGCTAAAGGCTTTCTAAAATATCTGTCAAACAATTTATGAACTTAAACTTAATTTGAAAAAAAAAAAAAATCTGCAATTGCATACCATTGATTTAATTCATCTAGATATCTTCTTTATAACCATTCTACAACAGCATAAGGAACAACAACAAAATGCTGATTTAAAAAAAAAAAAATGTGTAGAGCTTAAGTGAAAAAACCTGTTCTTGGAGACAGCCAAAGAATAAATTCGCTATATCTTAGTTTTGTGTTTTGAATTAAAAGGATTGTTCACTAAGCCCCCCAGCATATAGAGAATTTACAGCTTTAAAATATAAAATCAGTTATCATAACAAAGGCTACTCTCTTTAACAGCAGCAAGCCATCATTTAATACACCTTCCCAAAGACATGATGCCACAGCCTTTGCACCAGTCGTGGACCACTGACATAATGAACAAAGTGAAAAATAATTCAATTTCTGTTGTGTACTAAAAAAAGTATTCTTAAACACTGCCAAGCCAGGTATATTAAAGTTTCAAGTTACTCAAGAACAAACTACCAAACTTAATCGGCTATAAGGCGACAGTGTCTACATTTTTGGAGTGTTGTGAGGGAGATTTTTGCTTCCACTCGTAAGACGTAGTGAAATTTTCGTGAATTCCTGTTTGTATGCTGCCACTGATGTTCACTGAAATTCGTCCTAGAAGAGGCCGAACAGCTCAAAAATTGAAAATGAATTTGCCAACCAAAAATTCCACACATACCTTTGTTTCAGGCAATATTTTTATCATTTATGTAAAGTATTTATCCATATGTTTAGCGGTCCGCATTTTAATTAAATTACAACCAGTGGTCAACAACTGGTTTATCAAAGGCTGTGGTATGTGTTGTCCTGTCTGTGGGACTGCATATAAAAGATCCCTTGCTGCTTATTGGAAGGAGTAGCCTATGTGGCAGCAGCGAGTTTCCTCTAAAGACATGTCAGAATCACCATATGTATGTTGTCCAATAGCCGATGATCAGATAAAAATTAATGTGCTCTAGAGGCGTCATTAAATAAAACAAACAAACTTTTTTTAATTAAATTACAGTAGTAAATCAGAAATCGGCCATTTTCATGACCAGTTATTGTAACCGGAGACTGCCGAAAACAGCATTTTAACTTTAGATCAATTTATAAGATGGGTCAGGTTTTTAAGAAGGGAAAAGGTTCTGGAGGGAAAAGGACCACCTTATAGCCAAATAAATACAGTATTATGATTTTGTCAAAATATGTCTCACACCAAGTTATTACTTTTGCTTTTTAACAAGATAACAGTTTTGTAATTTTCATACATTTATTTTCTCTTTTATAGTATACCTTTATGGTATAACAACAACTTAAACACATTCCTGATCCAATCATACAAGAAAATGAAAAATATAACAAGACCAATCAAAATAATGTTTAAAAATCTTTTGACTGAAATATGAAACCCAGAACCATTTAAATTCATCATTTATCACACATCTTTCAATCACCAATAAACAGTGTAAGTTATTGATCAAACATTCATGACAATTCATAAACTGAAATTTGATTTTTATGCAAAGCCCATGAAATAAAAAGTTTTGTTATAATATATTGTCATTGTTCTTGCAAAACCATGTACACGTGATGACAAAATTGTTTTGAAAGATAAAGTAAAATGGTCTGAAACATGTGGTTTTGAAATTCTGTGAATTTACTGCATCTGTTTGGCTGATCAAAATAAACAGTTACAAGGCCCCTCATGACAACAAAAACCCTATTTATAGAAATTGGTGACGTGACTTTGCAAGAACGACAACAATATTTTGGAACAAAACATTGGTAAATATAAAAATGATATGTCTTTGTAGACTAAACACCTGTGA
This sequence comes from Symmetromphalus regularis, assembly GCA_032355785.1. Lineage (NCBI taxonomy): Eukaryota > Metazoa > Mollusca > Gastropoda > Neomphalida > Neomphalidae > Symmetromphalus > Symmetromphalus regularis. The sequence continues at coordinate 4,368 of JAULBS010120458.1, read as the reverse complement.
GCAGGGCCAGATTTAGACCTGGGCACTTCAGGTTCGCGAGACCGTCAACACAGAAATTAAATTACACGTCAAATAAAAAAATAAACCAAAATGAATGTATGAATAGAAATAATTTTATAATTATTACATTTTTTATAAAGAAAGTCCCATGTCTAAGGGCCCCTCTGGCAGGAGGACCTGGGCAAATGCCCCTTTATAAATCTGGCCCTGCCTGTGAGTAATGTTATTGGTCAGAATCATCAGTTACGTGTCATTGCAAACAATGACTTGACATCACCAGACATTAATATGAACATTATTTCTATAAAGAACCATTACTAAAACTTATATTGAGCAATACCATATGTTGCCTATTTAATGCCCCAGGGGCATTACATTTTGCAAATTGGCATTTAAATTGTTGAAAAATCTGTCTCCATTAAATAGTTCAAATACATCATCAGTGATACTGATAGTGTAAATACAGTTAACGTTCTGTTTGGAGTTTACCGAGTTCACTATTACTGTTAAATAGTTTGTGCAATACGGATTAATTACATACTTTGGATACCATGTTGTAAATTAGGGAGGAGGCATTAAATTGGGAATATATGGTACACAGGATATTAAATTCAATTTCATATCAAGTTGATGTCTCTTGTGAAATCATTTTTATTTATGACTAATTAAAATTATTTCACTCTGGACATACTTTTGCTGTTACATGGAACAGACTTTAATATTCTATAAGCACTTATTGGTTTGAGCAGTACATTTTGGTCCATTTTCCTTTATTTATGTCATTAATAGGAGCCATTCTAAAAAGATGAAATATTTGACTTAAAGACAAAATGGCTTCAACAATAAAATGATAAAATACACATTGCTTATGACAAATACTGTAAATTGTGAAATAAGAAAAAAGCAATGACTGTACTGTGTACATAATTTTACCCAGTTTGAAAAAAATCTCAGAGCATAAAAAGATGTATTTTAGTGTTTTTGATGAAGGTCAAATATGATTTTATGTCATTAATTTCATGATTTACACAAAATGTTTCTCTAGTCATTTGGAGGTTGTGCAATTTTTTTGTTAAGCACCATGAAAAAGTTTTTGTTTAATGAATTATGACTCCACTAGATCAACTGGATGTCTGACACATAGTCATCACAGGAAACGTGCCACATGTTTCTACTGGCAGAAAAGATATTTTATATATTCATTCCCACAGACAGGACAGCCCATAACACATCCTTTGCTATATGAGGGAACTGAATGGAACAGGGAAATAACAGACAATATTTATTTAATGACCACCCAGAACGAAAGCTATTGGGAGGACAGGGAATGAAACCAATGACAAAGCTAGATTCATGTCTGATTTACAGGAATTACTGTATTTATTCAGCTATAAGGCGACATTCCCTGTAAGATGGGGAGTGTTCTGGTGGAAATTTTTTTGCTTCCAATCATTTGTAAAATGGGGTGAAATTTTCAAGAATTCCAGTGAGCATGTTGTAGCAATGTTCTCCGAAATTCATCCCAGAAGAGGTAAACAGCTTAAAAACTTCATGGAAAGCCACGTTACTGAATGCTATTGAACAGAAAATGATGCAAATACCTTTGTAACCAGCAATAATTTTTTTAATCATTTATGGCCAGTATTTATCCATACGTTTAGCGGTCCTCCATTTTGAAAGTTATGGTAGACAACTCTCAACAATGGATGTAGTTCTGGTGGGAAAAAAGACCGCCTTACAGACGAATAAATAAGGTAGAAGGTTCCAGCTTAAAGTCATTTGGATGTTTTGCCATTTGTTTGTTAACCAACATGAATAAAAACAAACATTTTAGCAGCAGCTAAACTTCAATCAATCACACTTATTCCACAGGCTGAATAATACTTTCTAACAAATACACATTAGTGAAATTCTCAATCACCTGAGGGGAAAACCCCAAGAAAGTTGCTGTTGTTTATGAGGCTATAAGTTTAAATGAACGAGTTTATATGAAGATGAAAAATAAAACCTTGTACAAAACAAACTGAAGAAACATTTTGAAATACAGTGGAAACTGACAAAACCAAAAAATAAGGCGGGTTCCGACAAGAATCCGGGATAATCGGGGACCAGTGTTGCCAGTTTCCACTGTAAATTACTTTCTGTTTGCGTATAAATTATAATTCTCCAACTCATTTAACATTCAGTAATGCAATCATTTGCCAGTGTTCAACATACTATGCAATTTGGAGCAGGTTCATACAGAGCTATATGGAAGGAAAATTTAAACAATTTAATCACTTTACATTTCAAAATTTGATTTCAACCTTGGACTTTCTGATGTCTGTGGTAAAATGACAGCATTCTGCAGACACTTTCTACTCAAGATGAAATAAAATCAACCAAAATAGTTTTTAAATACTTGAAAGTTGAATTATGCCACTAAACCTTTTCCATTAAGACTTACTCAAAATTCAAGACGTTTTCAAGGACATTTTTTTTAATTACATTTTTTAAAAGTACACTTCACCGTGTTTGCTCAAGTTCAAGGACTTTTCAAACCTGTATAAACCCAATGGAAACAAAATAAATGCATTCAGTTTCATTTCATACTAAATTCTTAATTCTGAATAAATTTTTTACGGTTTCGAATTTTAGTGAAAATGGGTCAGATTCACTTTTTGCTAAATCGAGCCCTGCCTACTAACAGTTTTTAATGAAGTTACCATTTCATTTCCCATATTAGATGAATCACAAACAATAAAAATTAAAAGTCTCTCCTAAAAACCCATTTTAGGTTATGAATAATATGCAGTATTAATCAACTCTGATCTATAAAAATAAAAACAAGTTTTTTTCAAAATTTTAAATAATTTCCGGATAATTATTAATCCACTGTGCTATTATTCTTGTATATATAGTTTATCAAAAATAATTTTCATTAATTTAATTCCATACCCTAACATTAACTAACACCAATGCTGCTTTAAACCAAGTTTCACTGACTAGTTCTTAAGAGTGAAAAAAAAAATCAGACCTAAAAGCAAAAACTTTAAATTGGATCTAAATGCAAAAGTCGACACCATCATTGCTGCCATCATAAGAAAAGCAACACATACATCTTGCCTTCAGACTTTTTTGTCAGGATGAGAAAAAAGTGAATAACGTTTAATACTCTGCACTGGATACTTGTGGTCTCCAGTGATCAACCATTTAACCATGAACAGGTTTATGAGTCAGTCTGCTTCACTGGCAAAACGGTTCACACCTCACCAAAGCACAAATTCTGAAAATGATGCTTGACGTCTTGCAACACACTTATGTATAGTACATGCGTACATATTATGATATATACACCAGTCTCTGTGATGGCAGTTTCACTGGGTGAATGTGTGGATAATGAGTTAAACAATGGTCCTTTCTGTGAGGATGAAACAACACGAAAGAATCAGTTGGCCGTTAGGCTTCCATCATCTCCATTAGCATTTGCTTCTTTCGATTCGAGTTTTAACTCTTCCTGCAAAACAAAATCAAATATATGTATCTTGCTTGCAATTACACTTACCCCATGCTACACCCATAGTTTAAATTAATCAGTTGCCTGATCGTGAATATTGACCACATTTTAAATCTATAAATAACGTTAAATTTGTATATCTAACTTTATTTATCCTGCAGGCAATTGGCCCCTGGAACCTCAGACATCTTTAATAATAAATGTCAAATGGCTGTTAAAAAAAAGGAGATTGAAATATACTGCTGGAAAAATAGCAAGTGCATTTTATGAAGACTTACAAAAGTGAAAATCAGTAGTAGTCCCAAATCCATAATTATAATATGATATACAGAACTTCAGTTAATTAAATATTCACAATTTCATTATTATAAAAGAAGTATTAAGTTGACCATTTCAGAATTGACTTTTCTTGAAAAAAGAAAACACATTGAATCTTCTATTCTCAGTTATATTCCCTATAGAATATATTTGAAACTACTGAAACTGAGAATGCTCATATGGATACAAAATTCAGTTAAATGGACATGATATCTACATCACAATGTAACAACTATGGATATGAAATGATGTCATAGATAACTTACATTTTTATATATGCTCAAATCGTGTTCCTTTTGACAATGCTGACACAAAGACCATGCTGTGCTAAATTTGGCATCACATGAAGCACAAAAAAATTGGGTAGGTTCTTCTGAAAAACAAAAGATGAACTTGAAATCTAGTCTATATATACAAGCTTAGAAATAAGTTTTTGAGACGTGCCTGTCAAAATGTCCTGTCAATCAATTTGTACTGGTCAAAAACAAAAATGTTCCTGTCACCAAATTAAATTGAAATTTAATATTGAAATAAATAAATATTAGTTTTAAAGA
>JAULBS010120447.1:0-14234 GCA_032355785.1 Symmetromphalus regularis | reverse complement strand
AACCAGTAAAAATATCAGAGATGTGTTCTGCCTACTTTAGATTTTATGATTTTTTGAAATGGTCTTCATAAGATCCACAATTGATCTTGATATTGCATGTGAAATTCATGATGCAGATGTATAATTAATCCCTTCCAATATTAAATATTATTAAAATACCTTTCGATTCCCTTTCCAAGCTATTTTAATCTGTTCATGTTTTAGTGTGACCTAACTTTGGAGATAGAACTTCAGTCATTTATAGGAAAGAATTTATAATGTCAAGGGAAATAACTTATGAAGTTTTGAAAATGATAAACAAAAGTGTCGCGGAAATTCACATTAAAAAACTGTCAAAAATCTGACAAAAACACAAAACTTCAAATCTCTGCCAAACTTTGAAAAATTATCGGATTAATCTAACATTTTCAGGATATCATTTTTGTAACTGATATTTTGACATATATATTTTTGGGACCAATTCTAAGATGTAGTGGTGGAAGCCACTTGTTGATCTGACATAGAATGACCCCACAGGGAGTTTATAATGACATCAATCCTGGGAGATGGTGGACACATGCCCCTACTTTTTGAACAGGGGAATGTACCCCTCCACCTCTTTCAGGAAGTGATTTTTGCCAATCTTATTATCAAAGAGTATATATTATTCATATATATATAAAAAAAATAATCGATTTTGAAAATAAATAAGAAAATGTTTTTTTCACAACAGAAAGATATTTTTAAAAACATTTTTTTAATTTAGATGTTGGTCACAAAAATTGAAAATACTTTGGGTGGAAAACAAATCTTTGAATTGTTAATTATTATTATTATTTAAAATTTTATATTTATTATTATTTGTTGTTGTTTAAAGACACCAATAGAGCTCATTGGCTAATCTTTGTCAAATATTTGATAATTTCTACACATAACCTGCATCCAGTGGGATATCAATTATGTGTTTGGTTTAGATTTTTACTTCTTTTAATGTCTTTATCTCAAATCTGTAGGGGAAAAAAGTTTTAAAGTAATTTTTTTAATGTTAATTATGACGATGTCAAGCTTTTCATTAGTGTTTTGTTTTTTGAGAATGTCGTTGTGCAGATTTTTCTTTGAAATAAATTACATAAATAATATTGCATCTTGTCACTAGTTGAGTTTACCTTTACAACAATTGAGTTTACCTTTACAACAATTGTGTTTACCTTTACAACAATTGTGTTTACCTTTACAACAATTGAGTTTACCTTTACAACAATTGAGTTTACCTTCACAACAATTGAGTTTACCTTTACAACAATTGTTTTTACCTTTACAACAATTGAGTTTACCTTTACAACAATTGAGTTTACCTTTACAACAATTGTTTACCTTTACAACAATTGTGTTAACCTTTACAACAATTGAATTTACCTTTACAACAATTGAGTTTACCTTTACAACAATTATGTTTACCTTTACAACAATTGAGTTTACCTTTACAACAATTGTGTTTACCTTTACAACAATTGAGTTTACCTTTACAACAATTGCTGTCAATGAATGAAGGATCTTTCATTTCAGGCAATGTGTCGAGAAATAACCTTGAAAAGTCAGGCAGTGTGTATTCGTATGCGTGTTCGCACGCGTGTTTGTATGTGTGTGTATGTGTACAGGTAATGGAAATAAAATAATTGAACAGCTCAAACTTACCACTATCATTGTATCGTGGATGACATTAAAGAAATTCAATGGCTCCTTCCCATCCAAAACACGTACCTGTGAAATAGAAATACCTTTCTGTCTTTTTTCTACATAAACACAAAACATATAATATCATTTGGGCCACCCAACAGTTATGTAAATCAAACTAAAAAAGTCATCAACTATATTAGGAAAAACATGAATATCTATCTAATGATACCCAAACATCAGGCGCGTTGAAACGACTTTGGGAGTTGGGATGGGAGGGATGCTCTTACGGATCGGGTTCAAACTATATTAGATTTTGGTTACAATGACAACCATTAATTTTTTTTTTTAAAGGCTCACAAGTGGGGGAGCACCTTTACCTCCCCCCCCCCCAGCACTGTGGCTCCTATGGGCCTGAACATTGTTTAATTACTGGCTATTGTGAGAAGAAACCTGCTTTGACATAACGTAGCGTGCACACAGGTAACATGTTTTATACAGTTTTTAGTTTACTTCATGTTCGTCTCTCATAACTCTATGTTCTGAATCTCTAAGAAAATGTTTAAAGTTAGTTATTGTTTCCTACTTAACTTTGAAGAGAATTAAAGATGATAATCAATCAGGTTTTCTTAAAGTTAACATTTAATACTGTTTCAGAATATATGAGTGTGAAGTATTACACTTAACGTGGTACTGACTTCAGAATATATGAATATGAAGTAATACACTTAAAGTGGCATGGACTTCAGAATCTATGAATATCAAGCAATACTCTTAACGTTGCATGGACTTCAGAATATATAAGTGTAAAGTAATACAGTTAACATCACATTGACTTCAGAATATATGAGTATGAAGTAATACACTTAATGTGGCATTGACTTCAGAATATATGAATATCAAGTAATACTCTTAAGGTCGCATGGACTTCAGAATATATGAGTGTGAAGTAATACACTTAATGTGGCATTGACTTAATGTGGCATTGACCCCCAATAGCCGATGTTTACTTTTGTGCTGGGGGGTCATTAAATAAATAAATAAATAATGTGGCATTGACTTCAGAATATATGAATATCAAGTAATACACTTAACATGGCATGGACTTCACAATATATGAGTGTGAAGTAATACATTTAACGTGGCATTGACTTCAGAATATATGAATATCAAGTAATACACTTAACGTGGCATGGACTTCAGAATATATGAGAGTGAAGTAATACACTTAATGTGGCATGGACTTCACAATATATATGTATGAAGTAATACACTTAACGTGGCATGGGCTAACTATGTTACAAGTGGAACTTACCACGACAGACTGGAAGTCGAGTGCATAGTCCATGCTTAGAGAAAGACTTAAAGCTGTTTCCTGGTCTTCCAGCTCGCTCTTGTCACCCTGCAGAGTAACCACAACAAAACTGTTACCATGACCACACCAAGAAATCACGGTCTAAACAGTGGTCACCTGAGGTGTTTGCGAGATGTGCATAATCCACCATGGAATCAAATGAGGATGTGTTGTTTAATTCTCTGACATATATTTTTCTCGCATTAAATATTACAAATTGTTGCAGTTGAATCACATAACACATTTTAAATTTGATAGGCAAATAAATTAATTATGTTCCAATAAAATACATTAGATTTATGTCAGAATGCCTTAATCAGGTGTCTACATTTACTTGTCAGTTTACTCTGAAAGAAATAATTGACGAAAATCATTTTTATTCTATTTATGACATAACTGTGTTTTTTTAGTATACTAAATTACTTTGATGCATATTTCAGTTACTACACTACGTACAACCCAGTAAAACAGCGTGTATCTGATGTCATCCACGTGTCGGCACGTATGAAGTATGACGTAGCAGTGAGAGTTAGTAAAAATGCCCTGCTCATCCCACGACACTGGTTCTAATCCACTGTTCTTCACTTTCCAGATCTGAACATATTTAAAACAAAAACAAATAAATGTATTGCTATTGTTACATTATATATTTTACAACATACATCATTATTTGTGATGTTAAATGAACCGGCTGTACGCCTATTACCTATCTCATGCAGGGCCATCGGAACTATTGTGACATTGGGGTGGCGGACAAATGATGTTGTGGGCTTGAGGGCCCAGGGGCATGCTCCCCCAGAAACATTTTGAAATGAAGATACTACTAAATGGAGAAATTATTGGGACAGTGACCGCTGCCCCTGCCGTTCCTATTCCAGCTACTATGTCATATAAAGCTTCAATCTCAAGAGTATGTTTTTAATATTGAATATTTGCAATATATGTGTTTCTTGTCCATGAAGCTCTAGCCTTCCATTTTACTCAGCTATTTATTCTTATCTAGGTCACATACAAATTCACTGTCTGGTACAGGTTAGGTTATTCCCATTCCTGAACCACTTGACATGTGTTGAAAAATGGCAGTGAGAGTTGAAAGCTGCTTACAGGCAGTCGATGATATATTTTGTTAAGGAGGACAAAAAAAAAAAAAAATTCTCTCGTGCAAGTAAACATAGGCAAAGGAAATTTCAGTTTTAAACCACGCCTTTCAGTTGATTTATGAGTATTTATAAGTATCACAAATACCATACACTTAAAACATGTTGTAAAACAATATATATCTGAACAAGGAAGAGTTTAAAAGATGTTCATGTAAAGCTGTGAGAGGTCTAACTTAGAAGTCATCCATTTTTTGCATCATTTTCACGAATGTACAAAACATACTCTTTATCCAGACAACCCCCATCCTCCAAAAGCGTACAAACAGAAAAGGAAAAAAAAGAACATGCTTCCAAAATAATCGTCATTTTTTATTATTTTGAAAAGTGTTCAAAAGTACATTTTGTGCACTAATGAAAATGATGAAAAAATGGATGACTCCTTATGAATCACTGTCAAAACAGTGATGATAGCAAGTTTTCACAAACCTTTAGCTCAAAGTTGTCAAGTTCTTTACTTCACCAAAATCACGAAAATGTCTTAAATTCACAATACAGAAATGCACCAGACTTCATTTTAGAAAAACAATGTCACGTTATTTTAATACGAACCTCTGTTGAGCCCATGTGATCTGCGTCGTCGTGCGGAAGTAGGAATTCAGAACACTTCGTTCGCCGATCAGACCGTGACAGTAGAACACGTCCTGGTGAGAGATTGTTTATCATCAGTCCATCCTCACAACATCAGGGGTCCTGTATCCACTCATGTTCATGGGTCCCCTGACCAATATAGTTCTTAAAAATACGGGCTGAGAAAATGTGTTTTAATTAGATTCTTTTACTGATGAGAAGCATCCAATCACAATTCGGTTGTCAATACATCGGCCTTCATGTGTGTAAATAATGAATTATGGAAGAGAGACGAAAACATTTATGTGTTCGTAAATTTAAATGAAAAAACTATAACACGATGATTTATCTACAACTTTTAAAATGAGGCGACTGATATAAGGTTTAACTGCCCCATGAAATATGCCAGGTTTTGTGTATCATAATAAAAAATGAACAGAATTATACTCATCTGGCTTATGAAACGAGCGATCTGATTGGATATTTTTAAGCATATTATCAAAAATGTTTTCGTATAGATGGCGCTGTAAGCAGCTCAGATTTTTACGAACTATATTTGTCAGGGGTCCCACGGACACGAGTGGACATCTGACATTGTGAGGATGTCATCAGTTGTAATGTCATCATAACTAAATCCTCTTTGTTTTACTCATACACTTTGTATAATATACGGTTTAGAATGAAACGCTTATGTAGAATATTTAGTGATGGGCATAAAACAGGAAATGTGGAGCAATTGGAAGCTGCTACGCTGTCTGTTGTGGATTCTAGCATTGTCATATATGGCAACCCAACTCTTTGAAAACGTGTTCTACTGAGTTGAGATGATTGTATTGTTTTGTATATACGAATGCTGAAATCATATATGCAGTAAACCATATGTGTAGAAGATATACTGAAAACATGTACTGTAGATAATTTTGGTGTTACAAAATGGAAATAGCTAGCAACCAGAGCTGACTCGAAAATCTTTGACAACATTCTGGTTAGCTTTTGTCAATCGATACTTTGCAATTCTGCAGTTACTACCAAACAACATCTTGGCAACTTCACTTCAGTAATTTTGAAAGATGTGCCCACATCCGTCTTGGTTCGGGCACGCCACCTCCCCCCCCCCTCCCATGGGACCAGGGTCCTAAGAGGAGGGAACCTGACCCACGGGAGTAAAGAGAAAAACAGTTGAGAGAGAGAAAAAGGTAAGGGTATTTATGAAACTGCTTTAATAAAAGATAATAAGGGGACTTTTAAGTTTAGATAATAGTTTAGTAAAATTATATAAATAGTTCATTTAATTTTGAGGAGATATATAATTTTGAAAAGTTCATCTAATTGTAAAGAAACCCTTAGGAAAGGAGAGGAGAATTACCCCTGGAGCCATCCAATGGTCTGAGAGCTGAATGCCTCTACCCAAACCCTCCACTTCCAGCCAAGGAATAGAGATGGGAACAAGGCAATCTACCAATTTGGCAGCATGTATTTCTGTGCTTTTATATCCTACATAGGTTGATTACACTTGCAAACTTATGCTAATTACACTTACTATACTGATAGCACTTACGTACCTACGATTATTACACTTACATACAGGTCTACGCTGGTTATATCTACACTAATTACACTTACTATACTGATAGCACTTATGTACCTACGATTATTACACTTACATACAGGTCTACGCTGGTTATATCTACGCTAATTACACTTACTATTCTGATAGCACTTACGTACCTATGATTATTACACTTACGTACATGTCTACGCTGGTTATATCTACGCTAATTACACTTACTATTCTGATAGCACTTACGTACCTACAATTATTAGACTTACATACAGGTCTACGGTGGTTATATCTATGCTAATTACACTTACTATTCTGATAGCACTTACGTACCTACGATTATTACACTTACATACAGGTCTACGCTGGTTATAACTAGGCGATTACACTTACTATACTGATAATGACGATAATACTATTTTGGAAATCATCATTTTTTTTCCTTTTCAGTTTGAACTTTTGGTGGGGATGGGAGGGGGTCTAGAAAAAGAGTACACTCGTGAAAATGATAAAAGAAATGGACGACCCCTTACTAACAACGCGTGTCATACAAACCTACATTGTTTTCATGTACATACCTACGCAGGTTACATTAACTTATTTACGGTGGTTTCACGCATATAAATATTCTGGCTAGACTGTTGCAACTACATTGGTTACATTTACATAACTATGCTGGTTACATATGTGTAACTATGCTGGTAACACACACATACCTACGCTGGTTACACTGTAGGAACATGGTACTTGCTGATGTCGTTTTGGTTTTTCTCTCCAGTCACAGAACGCAGACTTGAACTCGACTGGTTCACTGCCTTCTAGCAGACGACATACTGATTGGCGGTCAACGTTTCCATAGTGCTGGGCAAATATCTGTAATGAACCAGGCGACAACAGTGAACTGGCGTGAGAAATTTGAAATGTAGAATAGAAATTAAGACTTAGTGAGAAATATGATAATGTATTAAGTTCTGTAATGTATTAATGATTTAAGTGGGATATTATTTTTAGCATGAAAACAGAATTTTTTGTCCAGAAATCTAAAACTATGTGTTCGTGAATTTACTTATGATAGTTTATATAAGAGAGTTACACAAAATAATCCAACGGAAATATCCAGTTTTTAGTTACTCACCATTCCTCGTGATATACCGTTGCAAATATCCATTTCTGAAGCTTTGTTACCCACCCAAACATACAGAGGGTGGTGCGATCCTGCCCCGAGTAAATAGCAGCTCTATGTAAAGAGAAAACAAGTTATGATGTGGTGTATCATGGCGTTCACAGTTGTTCATCACCAACCAAAATACAGCCAATTTCTCAGTAAAGGATTCATAATGTCCACTCTGTTGAGTTTAGTCACACTATGATGTACTATATTCTTGTTTCACTGCCATGTCTCAAACAATTGTCATTTGTAACGATATAATAAATCTTGCTTAAACTAATAAAACAAGTGATAAGACAATTTTAAAAGTCTTTTAAGAAAAAATAATCCAATTTTAATCAGAAACCATTCCATGAAAGTTGAATGTGTATGTTTTATTATTATTAATTTTTTGAGATTGTGGGGTGTGTGGGTGTGTGTGTGAGGGGGGAGGTAGGGGGGGTGATGGTTATAAAAATAGAAAATATGTCACACTTACTGCATGAGTTAAGAATTTGTGTTCAAGTGGTTTCTTGGCAATAAGTGGCATATCATAGAGCACCCGGTCTCCATTCACTCTGTATGTAAACAACAAATAAATATTGTATGTAAACAATAAATAAATATTGTATGTAAACAACAAATAAATACTGTATGTAAACAACAAATAAATACTGTATGTAAACAACAAATAAATACTGTATGTAAACAAATAAATACTGTATGTAAACAACAAATACTGTATGCAAGCTTGGAAATTTTTTTTTGAGACGTGCCTGTCAAAATGTCCTATGTCAATCAATTTGTGCCGGTCAAAAAATGAAAACATATCTGTCACCAAATTAAATTAAGTTTTCTATGTTTTTATGAAGACTATATGTAATTATTCATTGATAATTATGAATATTCTTAGTTAATCTGAACAGAAACTTGAGGGTACAATCAATAAATACTATCGGCTGATTTTACCAACTAAGTCTGTCTATTAAGACTTTTTTAACGTGACTTTAAATAAAGTCTAAATGTTAAATTCGTTTCACCAACTTAGTCGAAGTCTAAAATCGTAAACATTAGTCTAAATATATTGATTTCTTACACTCCCTACTACCCATGTCTAACTTGTTGCTCACTTCTGGTCAGTATTATGACGGATGCCGACCTTGAGCGAAAATCACTTCCTGGAAGTGGGGAGTGGGTGACGAAACATCCTCCTGTCCAAAAAGAGGGGGTATGGCGGACATATCCAACCCCAGGATTGACACCATTATAGAACCTCTGTGTACTTCAGTATATTTGCGCTAAGATAACATGGTTAAGTGTTATATTGATACAATAAAGAGAAATGCTGGTAAAGTTTATTATTTAGGCATTTTAATTTTAATTTTTCGAAGCAAAATTTGGGTAATTATATAGGCCAAAAGGTGGGGGATGTCACCTGAGATTTATGTCCATGATACAGACGTGCCTGATATACACTTATTGAATGAAGCAGATGCTATTCTATAATGTATAAAGCGTATAGGTGTATTTAGAAACTATGCCAACTATTTTGAATTCAGTGATAAAAATTAAAATAAACTGAATTAAACATGCTTCAACGGTTATTTTTATTTCAGTATTAATGAAATGCATGATAATAACTCAGTTCAACAGATCAATTTACTTTTTTCATTTTGTTTTGCTTTAAAATTAGAATTGTTGTTTTCATACTTACATACATGCATGCATGCACGCACATATACACACGCTTGCATGCACACACATTATTATTATTATTAAAATCACTATATTCACAGTAAAATTAAAATAAATTATTAATTGTATTAGTTCTTAAGCATAAAAGCTATAGTTGAGATGGTTTATCATTAACATGTTCAAACAAATTTTTAAATATGAGATAAATAAAAAATTATAATAAATATAGGTACATGTAGGCCTAAAAATTATAACAAATTAGGAAATTGTACTTCAATTATGCTTACGTTCTTCAGTTGCTATGGTGTTATCATCTGGGGAACTAAGTTCCGTTTGGATCCTGTTAAAAAAAACTTTTTTCTTCACTACTGAAATTTTCAGAACTTTTTTTCTTTTGTTCATTTCAAAATTAAATAAAAGTAAAGTGTCAGTAGATTGCAGAGAACAGCCTAAAAGATTTGAAATGATATTGTTTGTTTGTAACAGTGTCTTAACTGGTTTTAGACAAGTCTTCGTAAACACACTTTTGAGATATTTGGACCAAGTTGGTGAAATGTAATTCCAAGGCATTATGTCGCATCGCAATATGGAAAAAAAACGAACTGCGAGTCAAAAGTATCTGTTCAAAGCAAAATGCGAAACAGCACTTTTTCATGGTCTTTATTGAATTGTTTCTTGAGTTAACTACATTACTATAATGCCAATGAATTGATGACACAGCACAGTTAGGGTTCAGTAATGTACTCACAAAGCTTGCTAGAAGTAGCCCGCGAATTGTTGGAAATTATTGCTACAAATTTTACCAAAATTGCTAATCATTTTTTAACATTGGTTGCAATTTGCTAGTTAAGTGAATTTTTTTATTTTGTGCCTTGAATTCATGTGTAAAATAAGACTATGTTTAAGAAGACTCATGCTAAGGAATAAGACTTGTTTAACCTAGACTTAGTTGTTGAAATCGGCTGTATTTGTCTAAAAAGTTGCATCATGCACGTGTTCAATCGATAACAGGTCTTATCGGAAATATATATAACACGTGGATAGTATACTGATAATGTCAAAGTGTATAAATGAAACTGTAACTGAAAAGAGTTCAGTAAATGTTCCTTTTTTATTCTTTTTATTATTGGGGGACGTGGTCACGAAAATAATTCCTTGCAATAAAGTTCAATGAAAGCTCGATCGCAATTTATTTTAGCCACGAAAATAATACAGATTATTGTAATACCAAATAATCTCATTTAATGTAAGTAAAATATATCGGTAACTGTAACCGATAGGATAGAAACTGTGCACTTATTAAACTAAGGGAGCTAACTCTAAAATAATTGACCGATGACCTTATTTAATCGCAGTGCAAGGAAAAAATCAGTCTCTCCCAGCTATCGGCCAAAACGACAATTTGCTTTAAAATATCCGACGCCATCCGCTAACTTAATTAGTATAAGAATCATTATGCCAGGACAAACCAAAAGGAAAATGGATGCCCAAGCAACTGGAGGGAGACCAAAGAGGAGCAAGGCACAGTCATCGCGTTTTGGATCGACAGTGCCGGCGGAAGAACGAGGTGCAAAAAGGATGAAGCATGTGGGACAGGGAAAATACAGTCAGTTGAGGCAATTACCGGTGCCACCAACTCCAGTTGCTAGCATGTTTGATCGGTATACGTGGTCCTCCTAAAATTAAGCTTTCGTTTGGTATATAATACTTATCTCCATAACCATTTGTTGGCATCATGGTGAAGAGAGTAGTGAGCATTCAGATTTTTGCATGACGTCGTCAAAAACGTAACGTTTTTAGGGTACCTTCCAATATTGGTAAAATATTGGTAGTAGATTCCAAGTTTTTTACTGTTACCAGTTGATTTCGTATTTAGGCCATCTTAGGGTTTCAAAGTTTCACATTTGAAAAGTAGAGGGGAGCTATAAATCATTCCCCAAGTAAGGTTCAGAGGAGCTTTTTCACTCGCCATAATCATACCCCTACAGAAGTGATGGGGAGCTTTCTCCTTAAAATCAACTGAATGATTCAATTGATTCAGAATCATTGATACATTTGGCAGAGTTAATAATTAGCAATCATATTTCTGTGAGGGTGTTTGTTCATGTCATCATCGTCGGGGAGGTAGTAATATTCATATTTGGTATACTAGAGGCACTGATTTTCTGTGATAACGGAATCGTGGAAAAACCATGTCTGAAACGGAATTCCCCATTTTCTACGAAAACAATTAGTTGTCTCCAAATAGCGCAGTTTACTAATTAAATGGATTTTCCATCCACATTTTGGAAACAAAAATAGTCCATACCCGACTACACTGATATCTGTATGTGTTACGCCAAATTAATTTTACCGCAGAGACGACAACCAGTTGATTTAATTGACAAAACCGGATGTTTAAAAAAAAAAATTTTTGCTCTAATTCTCCAACAATTACGCGAGTTGAAAATTTATTACATATTTTGGGTCGATTTATTTATAATATTCGTGATAATTTAAAACTGAAATTTTTTTATGTGATCGATTCTAATTATATTCGGATATTTTCACAAAAACCGAGAATTACCGAACTCGATGGTATTTTTGGAGCGCGATTACTCACACTCCTTGGTTGAAATCTACGGGTGCGATCGCGCGCCTTAAACGCGAAACCCTGTTAAGGGAACATGGCACTGAACATGTCAGTGATGAAGATGGCAGTATCTGTCAGGTAATGTGAGAGGCAACTAAGACCAAGTAATAAAGGAGCATGTGATGAAAACTATTGATTTCCAGGCTGCACACAAACAAATTTAGCACTTCCAGCTGAGCAGGGCATTATTGAATCCAGATAGCAATTGCTCTTCAAAAGCCATTAATAAACATAACTAGAGAAAATAATAACTACACGTTATTAATGAACTGCGATGTCAATATTTACACTTGTCATTTAGATAAAGGCTTTCTAACAGTGAACAAAGGACCTATTGGCTATGTTAAATAATGTTTTATTATATAATTTTGTATATATGTAGAGACTACCTAAAGAATGACAATGATAGAAATAAAACAAACAATATTTGGTTAATCATTGGTAAGTAAATGTAAAACAACATAACTGACACAAGAAATCTGCTTTCACCATATGCATATAGACTAATGTGACATTTTCACAGAAATAGCAGCACAGAATAGACCAATCCTTCCAAACCCACTCAAACTTAATCACAATAAGCCTGTGTGTGTGTACATGTTATATATTTTCATTCATCAAGGTGTAGCTCATCAATTGTCAATGGTGAATGGTGACAATATTAACATTATTAAAATTAGCATTATGGCAGCTAAAGGTACATGTCAGTCTACAAGTCATGGATAATTACCAAACCATCACGATGGTGATATACCTTAATGTAGAATATAATATATAATAAGTGAATGTCAACATTTACATGTACATTGTGGGTTTTCTAAGTATATTTTGTAATAATCATGGTTCAGAGCTCAAATCCTGATATGAACAGGAAATTTGTCTGAAATACATTTGTACATGTAATTATGAAAAAAAATAAGACCCGACACTGTACATTAATTTTAACTACATTTAATCTTGAAAATATCATATGAATTGGCATATACATTGTTTAAATTTGAAGAATCTTTATACCAACAATTTTCATTTTGCAGAAAAAGAAATGTATTTTGTATTGCAAATGTAAACATGTTTCAGTTTCAAATAATATGTTACATAGACTTGATGCTAGCATAGGATAGGTTGAGCATAATCCATTTTTACATGTTTGGTGCCTTCAGTTTATTCCTTCTTTTCATTTACCAACATAAAAAATGTATTTGTTAATGTATTTGTTACACAAAATAAAATGGGAGCGCTGAAAATGATTGTTTGGTGCAATTTGAGTCAAAATGAGTTAAGACAACTTTCCAATTCTCGGAATCCTATAATGTATGTGTGTATATATTTCATTAAATATATTATTTTGCCACTGTTAATAATGTACTGTACTCAATCAGTAACAGCTATTTGTTGTTTTATAATTATTTAACTAATGCATCCAATACTTTGTAATAGTTTTCAAATAATTATTGGTGATACGATTAAGAAGAGTCTGATTCATGCTTATAATATAATCACCACTAATAACATACAGTAATACATCTACCTGCAGTTTGTAATGGCTTCCTTACTGATTATCGGTGATTCAATTAAGAGTGGGTGATAATGATTAAAGTACTTGTAACTAGAACTGCTGGAAGTATTGTCTATAATACATTTACCAGCATACACATAAAAACGTTTTTAGTCTGTAATGGGTTCCTTAATGTTTGCTAGTTACAAAATTAAGAGTGGCTTGGTAATGATTAAAGTCTAACCATTGCACATATTAAGCATAATGCAGTAATTCTTCTTCTTCTACACATTCATTTTCCCCATTTAGTGATAGGACACAATGTACATGCAGTAATTCTTCTTCTTCTACACATTCATTTTCCACATTTAGTGATAGGACACAATGTACAACGTAAGTACCTTATTCTCAGGAACATTTTGTTCTCTCTTATTACACTGTCTCACTTTTTGTTTTGTTTCTTTTTAATGTTCAAGTATGAAAAACATTCATGTACAATGACCAATTCTTACTCGTATAGTCATAGACTGAACTTTACATGTACATACCATTAAGAGGATTTGGTCTGCTTATTAAACCTTGTTTATGTCATATTGGCAAATGATACACAAAGTTTATACTGTAGCTAAGTAACATATTGGGAAATGATATACAAAGTTTATACTGTAGGTAGGTCACATATTGGCAAATGATACACAAAGTTTATACTGTAGCTAAGTAACATATTGGCAAATGATACACAAAGTTTATACTGTAGCTACGTAACATATTGGCAAATGATACACAAAGTTTATACTGTAGCTACGTAACATATTGGCAAATGATATACAAAGTTTATACTGTAGCTAGGTCACATATTGGCAAATGATACACAAAGTTTATACTGTAGCTAAGTAACATATTGGCAAATGATATACAAAGTTTATACTGTAGCTAGGTCACATATTGGCAAATGATACACAAAGTTTAT
>JAULBS010120436.1:0-10739 GCA_032355785.1 Symmetromphalus regularis | reverse complement strand
CCCAATCCTCCCCAGATTTATGCCCATGGATCTGGGGGACTAGGATGATTTAATGTGTACTTACCTCGAGTGAGAGGGCAAGCTTTAGTTTTTATCCCTAATATTATTTGTAACTGATTACTTGTTTTGCAGATACTGGTCATCTCTACGTAACTTAGTTATCTCCCTACTTAGCAGTATGAGATCCATCGTGAGCTTGTTGTTCCTGCTGTTTCTCTTCATTCTCATCTTTGCCTTACTTGGAATGCAGTTATTTGGAGGAGAGTAAGTCCTTACATTCATTTTTCATCATATTGTCAGGTTACCTTTCTATTCTAGGTAGTTCTATATTCAGAATGGCTTCTAATTGGCTCTGGTTTCAGGCATGAGTGAATGACATTTGTTTTATGAAATACATTTTGTTCTTCATTTCAATAGCTCGACTTGCTGTCTCCCCACCCCCATCCCCAACCTTGCTGGTGGTGTACAGTTTATAATATTCGTTTTATGAAATAAGTTTTGTTCTTCATTTCAATTCTTGCCTTGCTGTCTCCCACCCATCTTCAACATCCTGTGGGTGTACATTTTATAATATTTGTTTAATGGGATACATTTTTCACTTTCTTTCAGTAGTTTGCCTTGCTATCTTCCCTACCTCTCCACCTTGCCATGGGTGAACGTTGTCTACCCATGACAAGGCTCTTGTGGATGAATCTGTGCTCACAGTTAGCATGTTAGAACATTTGGTTTAAGAGAGTAAATTAACTTGTGCATACACTAATATATCATTTTGGGTTATTTTCCTTTCCAACCATTGGTCCATAACTGTTTCATCAAAGGCTGTGGTATGTGCTGTCCTGTCCTGTCTGTGGGATGGTGTATATAAAAGATCCCTTGCTGCTTATCACAAAGAGTAGCATATGATGCGGCAGCTTGTTTCCTCTAAATAAATATGTTGGAATGATCATATGATTGACGTCCAATAGTCGATGATAAGTTTAAAATTGGTGTGCTCATGAGGCATCGTTAAATAAAACAAACTTTACTTTACTTTATATTCATGGGATGTTGCTCAGAGGAAGAGCAACCACCCAGGTGGAGTTGGTTATCAGATTATCGGACCCATTAGGTTATTTCCTATTCCATACAATGGTCCATGACTGGTGTAACAAAGGCTGTGTACTGCCCTATCTTTAGGAAGATGTGTAAAAGACATCATGTTGCTGATTGGAAAGAGTATTATAAATGACTTTATTTTCATGTGACATTTAGTTTTGCTATTTTTGTGTCTGAATAAAATTCATGAAAATAAATTTAATGCAAAAATTTATATTCATCAACTAAGGTAGAAATCTCCAATCTATACATGTACCTACAAACTTCCACATGGACACTGAAACAATAAAACAAACAAGTGAAATAGATTTTTATGTTTTGTTGTAATGCTAGAGATAAAATGCAAACACAGACAATGACCGATTGGTCATGTAGTCATTTAATCACAAAGACATGCAGATTTGAACCTGTATGCGTTAACTGTGATTTCCCTTTCATTTCAGTTCAGTTCAGTTCTTTTCATTGATTATATTTTCAGTTTAATTATTACTCTATTAGAGCAAGGACCACACCTTTCATATTTGTTTGACGTTCTATTTCAGTTTTTATAATAATCACTGTAATGTCTGACAGTGCATGTGTAAACCGATTTGCTTAATTGAATTGTGTTAATCTGTTGACTTGAACAAATTAAAATAAAAAAAATAAAAAAAGTTACATACCGTAAGTTAAAATATATTGATTATTGTATAAATATAATTATGGAAAAATATAAGCAGGAAAATTATTGTTCACTGTTTACCACATTAACATGCTAATTACTGCAAATGTATATAGTTTACATGTGAGGGTCATCCATGTCAAACTAACTGAAAACTAACATTGGGTTCGAACTTAATTTTTAAAAACCATAATTTAATTTTCATTCTTTTAAAAAATCACAAGTTCAAAGATTCGCGAAAATATATATTCATGAATTTACTAATTTTGAAGAAATTGCGAAAATTTATAGATGTAATAAAAAATTGTTTATAGTACCCACATGGTGGTAGTTGTTTTCTTTTGTGGAGTATGTGTCATACATACATGTACCATGAGTTGACAGACAACAGTTGCTGATTAACCATTGTGTTAAGATGTTAATAGTTAAACAGTTCTTTCATTTGATGCTGCTATGATTGATTTCTCTTTTGTTTGAGTATAAAGTATGTGATGCATGGGAAAGGTGAAAATAAAAGACCTGCTGTTAAGCATTAAAAAATTAGCAGGTGTTCATTATTGTTAATATCTTTAAACAAATATTTCTAAAAAATAACTGGTTTTCAAGGAATGTTATATTATATTACACATATTATCAGGGGTGCAGAAAGTACTCGCTACTCACCAAATGTGAGTAAACATTCTGACGGACGAGTTAAAAAATGCAACTAACAGTCCGACGGGTGATCTGCATTTTTCTCATTGACTGTAATTTTATTATTTTTTTCCGTATTAGTCATGCCAGAATTTATACAAAGCGTTCAGAATGATGACGAAATTCACAACAATGCATGTACAGCATCAATGAAGTAATTTTGTTAATCAAAGACTCTCAGCTATCTTATTTTGTGCATCTGCACAGTCGCCAAATAATAGTTTTTGTTTCCATGCTACTGGAACTTTTCGAGCAGTAAAACCGAAGGATAAACCTTTTGTTGTTGGAACCTCAGTATTCAAACTGGAAAGCACAAAAACTCATGAAACGTCATACACTCTGTTGTTAAAAAATTATTTATTGTTCTATAGGCTAGTCGACTAGTAGAAATTCAGGAGGCTAGTAAAATTTAGTTGGTGCTGGTCTGGCACGCTAGTCAAAAATTCTCCATTTCTGCACCCCTGGTTATTTTGGTTGAGTAAATTTTTTTAAGTAATTTTTTTTTTCCTACATGTATATGAATTTTAGGCACTGGTAAGGTTGGATGCCTGAAAACAAAGTTATTTTTCTTAGGCCTTGGTCAGATTCTTGAAACTATTTGTCAGTTTGAAACGCTGTTAACTGAAATTTACTGATGGTACAAATCAATGCTTGCACCTGTGTAAAAGATAGAAGTAATGATATAATTATTTTTATTTCAGAATGAATTTTCCAGATGGACGACCTCCAAGCCACTTTGATACATTTCCAATTGCCCTACTTACAGTATTTCAGGTTGGTGCTGCTAGTCTAATAGCTTCTGATTTATTTCTCTTTAAATATTGGCTTTTAATGAATGTTATTTATTTCTATTGGTACATAAGTGTATGACCAACCAGTTCAACATATACATGTAGGTTGTGTTATTCTAAGACTTGTATTATCTGGTTTAAAATAAAAGTACATTTATCATATAGTAATTACAAAAATCACAAATATATAATAAAGCAAGGAATTCTTTGACAATGTGATCTGAATGCTATAATAGATGCTGAAAATAGTATACAGTTACACTTGTTTGTTGTCATTTTGTGATTATTTAATAAAAATGTTATGAACTGCCTTGGTACTTTTGAAAAACAAAAAAGGTTTTCTGTTTTCTATATTTTCTTATGCAATTAACCAGACATTAGAAAGAAAACATATAAAAAGTCTGTAGTATATAGACGAAACGTCGAGTTTTATCATTTATAATCTTTTAAATTTTTGTGTTGTTTTTATAAAAGTGGATGGTTTTAGAACAAAGACTTTTTGTTTTAAAGAAAACATATTCAATTAAAAGAAATTCTTTGTATATATTTGCATACAAATGGTTCTATGCAGCAGAATATTATGCAAATAATAGGAATATTCTATTATCAGGAATGTATTTAAGTGGACTTGACTGTATCTCATTAATTTGTAATGTTAAACTATCACTAACGTAAATATTTTTGGATTTGAGTAGCATGATAAAATGTTGTTTTTAAAGAGGCATCCTAGTCAATTAGATTGTTTTACTGTTTCAGATATTAACAGGCGAAGATTGGAATGAGGTGATGTACAACGGGATTCGAGCTCATGGTGGCACAGACCGAGGCATGATTTTTTGCCTGTATTTTATCGTGCTGGTGCTATTTGGTAACTGTATCCTTTATTCAAATAAATAAACCAACAAACGATTAGTGATGCAAAGATGAACTAGCTGGAATCTGTTAAACAACAAATATTATCAAGTGCAAAGTAAAGTTTGTTTTATTTAATGATACCTCTAGAGCACATTGATTTTTATCTCATCATCAGCTATTGAATGTGAATCATATGGTCATTCTGACATATGTTTTTAGAGGAAATCTGCTGCTGCCATAAGCTATCCAATAAACAGACAGGACAGCACATACCACAGCCTTTGATGAAACAGTTGTGGACCACCGGTTGGAATGGAAAATAGCCCAAATTGAAAATGGCTCCACTGAGAAGGATCAATTCAACGACCGACAGCTTTAAAGGCAGAAATGCTACCATTTGAGCTACATCCCGCTCCCATATCAAGTTCAAATAGAGGGGTATATTTTTTCAAAACTGGCTGTGTATATATCTTCATATTTTTATGCTGTTTATTTTTTCCATTTTTATGACATTTTCATTTGGCATTTTTGTAATCCATAGTAACATATAATATAAAAAAAAGTTACGAAAAAAAACTTTTGTATCTTGTGTACATGGTACAAATGTTTCAACAGGCAGTTGTTTGTATTTTTCAACTGAACATATTTTCTTGTTGGAAAAAGGGAGACAACAAACCATGTGCTCTCTTTTCATGGCTCCATTTAGTAATTAAATGTTAGTGGTTTTTTTCTTATTTACAAGCATCTTACTGATAACATTTGTCTACAGTTTTATCTTTGTAAAAATATTTCACCTCTTCTACTTAGAATGATATGTAAATTTAGAAACTCTGATTACCCATTAAATATTTAATCTGGTCAATATTCCAATACTCCACGAGTAAATATCTGCCATTCAATAGCCAATGATGAATGAAATATAAACTGTATCATACATGATGTTGTTTAGTAACCTATATCTATACAGTGGACTCTAAACCGGACTCACTTTGTACCATCACAAAAATCCGGTTTACGCAGAGGACCGGTTTAGACACATTTCATCCAGTTATGTTTCATCAATGATCGACATCTTGCAATCAACAATGACATTTATTTTGAGTTTGTAAGGCAGTTAGGTATCAACAAACACAGTAATATTAATCTGATTGGTCTAATGCCCTACCACAATTACATGTAGACTAAACTTCACACGAGTGCGGTTATATTTTGTAATTAAAAAAAAAAATTGTATATTTTGTATTTGATCTTATGAGGGCATCCTAATTACTTGACAATTGATGATCATTGTTCAACTAATTAAGCAGCCCGTCATGGTGTCAAATCCCCGTCTGGTGTAGGCAGAGGTAATTAATACAGGAACCATTCTTTCATTCTTGATTTTTGATCTGGAGTCCAGAATAGACAGAATCTGGATTAGGCAGAGATTTATACCTCAGAGATAAATGGTAGCTGGACGGGGCTTTAGAAGTGGACCAGTTTATGCAGAGATCTGGATTACACAGAATCCTGTTTAGACAGAGTCTGCTGTATTGTTATATATATATATATTATTTGTGCTCTAATAGTGAGCTAGTAGATGTTAGAGGTTTTCCTTAGCATTGAAAAGATACACTGCTGAATGTATTCTTGGCCATTGCTGTAGACAACCTGGCAAATGCTCAAGAGCTCACTGCTGCAGAAGAGGAACAGGCTGCCGAAGAAGCCGAGGTAGTAACAATTTTATATCCTGCAATCATTTGTATATTTTTTTCCTTTTAGTGAAAAAATTGAATTTTAATTAAATTAAGAAAATGTTTTTGTATAAAACATCTTATAATTGTTTTGCTGCATGTTGCAGAATTGAAAGCAATTGCTGAAGGAATGAAAAAAAATTACGGTTTTGTATGTTACATTATGTAACTATTTTGCTGCATGATGTGGAGACGAGAAAAAAGAAGTTGAGGTAGTAATAGAGTTATGTGCTGCAATAATTTGTGTATTTAGACCTTTTACAGAAAAAATTGAATTGTAATTAAAATTAAGAAAAGAAAATTATGTTTTTATATAACACATATTGTAATCATTTTACTGCATGTTGCAGATATGAAAATAGAGATGAAGGAAAGAAAAACAAACCATTTTATGTAAAACTTTTTGTAACTGTTTTGTTGGATGATGCAGAGACAAGAAATAAATGAAGGAAAGAAAACAAAATTACTTTTTATGTAACATTTTTTTGTAACTTTTTTGTTGCATGATGCAGTGATGAAAAAAGCTGAAGGAAAGAAAAGAAAATTTATTTTTTAAGTAACACTTTTTGTAACTGTTTTGTTGCATGATGTACAGGCTAGAAAAGAAAAGAAAATAACATTTTTGTGTATCACATTATGCAACTTTTTTGTTGCATGATACAGAAGCAAGGAAAGAAAAGAAAATTTCATTTTTATGTAACAATTTTTGTAACTGTTTTGCTGCATGATGCAGAGGTGAGAATGAGCTGAAAGTAAAAAAAAAGAAAATTACTTTTTTATGTAACACTTTCTGTAACTGTTTTCTTGCAAAATGCAGTGACAAGAAAAGAGCTGAAAGGAAGAAGAAAATTTCATTTTTATAAATCAAATTATGTAACTGTTTTGTTACATGATGCAGAAGTGAGGAAAGAAAAGAAATTTTATTTTTATGTAATACTTTTTATAACTGTTTTGCTGCATGATACAGATGAAAAAAAGCTAAAGATAGTAAAGAAAATTTCATTTTTTTATCACTTTTTGTAACTGTTTTGTGGAAGCAAAGAAATAACTAATTTAATTTTTATGTCACACTTTTTGTAAGTGTTTTGCTGCATGATGCAGAGGTGAGAACTAGCTGAAACAAAGAAAAGAAATTTCATTTTTATGTAACACTTTTTGTAAGTGTTTTGCTGGATGTTGCAGAGGCGAGAATGAGCTGAAGGAAAGAAAAGAAAATTAAATTTTTATATATCACATTTTGTAACTGTTTTGCTGGATGTTGCAGAGGCAAGAACAAGAACTGAAGGACAATGCTGCTGCACTTGAATTTGCCTTGCCAGCTTCCAACACAGGAGGGCCTCCTCTTGTCAACATCTGTCCTCCATCACCACAAAACAATGAAGACTGCAAAACTGGAAATTTTAACTAGTAAGTTTTCCAGTATTTTGTTTGTTTTCATACATGAAACTAATGTGGGGAGACTACATGAATATGCACCAACCAATCTTACAATGCAACCAAGTGGGAGGGGGGGGGTGAGGGGTGACTACATTCACAATCAGTCTTACAATGAAACCAAGATGGGGAAACTACACGAATATACCCAAACAAAACACCTTATATGATCAAAGTAGTAGTTAATCATAATTATTGTAGTTTTTTTATTCAATTATAAATGTAATAAAATAAAAAAATTTCGGTCTGTTTTTGTGTCCAAATAAAATAACTTGTATAGCTACAAATGCAACCGAAGAGAATATTTAGACTTTGCAAACAACCAATCACAGATACTGTTTTATAGGGCACATGGCCATATTAACGTCTGCTATGATCCATCTGTTAGTCACTTAATTATGTAATTAGTATCAGATGTTCCAATTGGATGAAACCACTATATGTACAGATTGTCCTCATATTACAGGTAGTAGTGAAATAGTGATATAAGACAAAATTACCAATTATACATAAAACAAACTGTTGTATATTTCAAAAGTATGGTGTTCTTATTCTGTTTTTGTGGGTAACTAGTTTGTGTCTAGATAGTTACAAAAGGAAACAGTTTTTTGAAGAGGTGGGGGTAGGAACAAAACAGCAACATCTCTAATTTAAAATTATTTTGAGAATTTAAAAAGTACAAAATAGTATGCGCAAAAAAACACATACTTTGACATTTTTCCATGGTGATTATCTTTTAACATGACAAACACTAATTTCGATAAAATTATTGCATAACATAAACTCAACCAAAAAAGAAAGTATACATGTTGAAATATTTTTTGTTTCATGGGGTGGTCACAGTAATGATACATTGGCAGCAAATGTGTGCACAACTTGAGATGTTACTGCACAACACCTCCTCCTAAATGGTGTGGTTATCTAATTCGACAATTTCTTCCATGAATGTCATCTAGTTTATGACTATTGATTAAAAGATTATTATAAATGTAAAAAGTAAAATTTGTTATATTTAACGACACCTCTAGAGTACATTGATTATTATCTTATCATCGGCTATTGGATAACAATCATATGTAGTCATACTGACATATGTTTTAGAGGAAACCTGCTGCCGCTATATTGGCTACTCTTTTTGATAAGCAGCAAGGAGTCTTTTATATACACTGTCCCACAGACAGGACAACACATACCACAGCCTTTGATAAACCAGTTGTGGATCACTGGTTGGAACAGAATATAGCCCAAACAGCAAATGGGTCCACTGAGAAGGATCGAACCGATGACTGACAGCTTCACAGGTGGACGCTCTACCATTTGAGCTACATCCCGCTCCTAAAAAGACTATTGATTACGTTCATACTATCTTTTTTGGTTAAGCATATTTACATGTAACTGTTGTTCTATCACTGTTTACATGTGTTGTATAGATGTGTTTCATTTATTTTCATATATTCATGGAAAATAGTAACATTTTAATGATTTTGCTAGAAATACCACTTTTGCTTCCTGTTTTTTTTGTTAAATGTACAAAAGATGACCTCTTAAATTAACAAATTTTAATACACTGCATGAATGTTTCATCTACATGTACTGTAAGGGTGTAATATCATATAACTCCAAGGCACAAAATAACCGATGTCGCATTGCAATTTGCGATGGAAAAAAAAACGAACTACGAGTCAAAATTATCTGTTCAAAATAAAATGTGAAACACCACTTTTTGTGTATTTTCATGGTCTTTATTTAATTGTTCCTTGAGTTCACTACATTACTATAATTGATGACTCTGCACAGTTAGAGTTCAGTAATGTACTCTCACAAAGCTTGCTAGAAGTAGCCAGCGAAATTGTTGGAAATTATTGCTACACATTTTACCAAAATTGCTAATCATTTTTTAACATTGGTTAGCAATTTGGTAGTTAAGTGAATCTTTTTATTTTGTGCCTTGAACTAGAATATAGATATTTTATTATTACTTTTTTAATTTGATTATGTTGTTGCAATGGTTATCAGAAATTAAAATAAAATATTAAACTAGCTTTTTCACTCCTATTCCTTTAATGTTTAATACATTTTTTGTGAAAATTCACAGAAATAATGTTTTCTCCTGATTCGAGAAATGCTTGATTCAAACTAAAGTTATTCATGAAAACCATGTATCATGTGAATAGACAATACAATGGTTGGATTTGAAATTATAATACAGAAATAGTATACTTTTCCTATATATTTAGTATTTATCAGTTTGTCTTGGATTCTTTCTACATTATCAAATCAGGGATAGAAATTAAACCCTACCCCCTCACCCAAGGCAAATATAAATCCCTGGGGTTGAGTAAATCCTTATTGACACTAGTCCCCAGGGCCAGTAGATATTTTTTTTCCAATCTTGTATTACGAATTTGTATTATTTTAAGACTGTAGCTGTCAGACTGATAATTTGCCGATCATACCCATTAAACACATTTATCTGATCAAAATGCACTCACTGTACATGCTAGCAGAATTTTATCCAATTTTTTTTCATTTTCAGTTGGTTCTTTATAATCTCGAATTTTTAGATCCCTGTCTTCCACCTCAACTAGTACACACAATATCAACATTTTAATGCTTAATTGGTGGCATCATTAAATTTGTCTTCTGAGCATGAACTGCAAAATTGCACATGTAATTTGCATTATGGATCAACCCAATCGTAAAATTAAAATGGGGGGACTAGTGATTTTTCATGGTGGCGAGTAATTTTTTAAGGCTACTAGAGCCCCAAGTGAGTAAAACTAATTTCTTAATTTCTACCCATGATAATGTTGCTGTGTAATTTAAGATTGATTGTTCATTTGTTATGTATACAATATAGTTCTGTTGATGATGCATTTGTTATGTTTTTGATTGTGATTATTGTGTGTTAACCAGTCATGACATTTTGCTCCCTTGTTCAACTCCAGCATTAATTTCAGTAGTGGCAGCCGCGACATTAACCTCAGTCAAAACAACCTCAAAGACAACCGTGATAAGCACATCATCATGGACATGGAGACCAAACACACAAACAACTTGGATGATGACGATGATAATGGTAATCCTTGCAATCTATAATCTCTTCTCATGATGCACCTCTCACACATCCTTCAGAACTGTAAAAATATTGTAATATACACCACTCAGGCATCCTTTAGAACTGTAAAACTTGTCATAATCCATTTTCAGACATCCTTTGGAACTGTAATACATGTCATAATGCACACTCAGGCATCTCTTATAACAGTAAAATTTGTCATAATGCACTCTCACACATCCTTCAGAACTGTAAAACTTGTCATAATGCACTCTCACACATCCTTCAGAACTGTAAAACTTGTCATAATGCACTCTCACACATCCTTCAGAACTGTAAAACTTGTCATAATGCACTCTCACACATCCTTCAGAACTGTAAAACTTGTCATAATGCACTCTCACACATCCTTCAGAACT